>PITA01022204.1:0-30888 GCA_004023965.1 Spilogale gracilis | reverse complement strand
ATTCAAATCAAAACCACACTGAGATACCACCTTACACCAGTCAGAATGGCCAAAATTAACAAGACAGGAAACAACAAGTGTTGGAGAAGCTGTGGAGAAAGGGGAACCCTCTTACACTGTTGGTGGGAATGTAAACTGGTGCAGCCGCTTTGGAAAACAGTGTGGAGATTCCTTAAAAAATTAAAAATAGAGCTACCCTATGACCCCGCAATTGCACTACTGGGCATTTAACCCAAAGATACAGATGTAGTGAAAAGAAGGGCCATATGTACACCAATGTTCATAGCAGCAATGGCCACAATTGCCAAACTGTGGAAAGAGCCAAGGTGCCCATCAACAGAGGAATGGATAAAGAAGATGTGGTACATATATACAATGGAATACTATGCCTCCATCAGAAAGGATGAATATCCAACTTTTGTAGCAACATGGACTGGACTGGAAGAGATTATGCTGAGTGAAATAAGCCAAGTAGAGAAAGTCAAGTATCACATGGTTTCACTCGCTTGCGGTGCATGAGGGGTAACCTGGAGGACAGCAGGAGAAGGAAAGTAAATGGGAAGTAGGGTAATCCAGGGAGAGAAACGAAACAACAGAGACTTTGGACACAGAAACAAACTGAGGGACTTGGAGGGAGGGGGGTGGAGGGATGGGAGAGCCTGGTGGTGGGTACTGGGGACACCTAAAGCGTGGAGCACTGGGTGTAGGGAATGGGGAGTGAATCTTGGAACACTGGGAAAAAAATTTAAGTAACAATAAAAAAAATCATCAAATGGCAGAAAATAACTTTATATAAAAGAGTCGCAAAAGAGGAAACTTCTAGAATTTTTATAGCATGTGTACAATCTGCTCAACCTATGCCTTTTATATCTGTAGCTACTCCAAAATACTGTAAATGTCCAAAGATTGGGCAAATAAGTACTGCTATATATTAAGAAGAACTGCATTACATTTTATTAGAGACCCTAGATCAAAATGTACTCTTCCATCACCATTAGTGCAAAAGCTGGTTCTGTAATCTTCGGTGGCACTCTAGACCTGGGTCCTGATCTGTTTACTAAGAGAATGGAGTGTGTAATTTCTCTCTTTCCTCTTAGATTTCTGCGTTAAAGATTCAGAATGTTGTGCATGGCATATCCCAGTTAAATAGAAGATCCAACTAGAATATTCATTCCCCTACATTCTATTTACCTAAGTTCTATTATCATAGTGGAATAATAATAACAATAGTTACATCTTCTGTCTGTCGGTCAATAAACCTCATACACTTTCGTATCCATCTATGCTCCATGTTAACTTCAAAAGTTGTCCAAAACTAATAGATAACCCATTTTTCTATGCCTTTCCAAATACGAGATATTGAAGGGATAGATGCAATTATATGACAGGCAGAGAGATTCTGTTTGGTATCGTCTCCATAGTTCTTCTTCCTGGAGTTAGAAGAATACTTCAGGAATCATTCAAAATGAAAAACAGAACTATAGAAACCTAAGTCATACAAAATGTTCCTGTATCAGAGCATTATAATATTCTTTTAAGAACACATGGAAGAAATATCTAAGCTCAACTATAAGCCCAAGTCAAGGCTAAGTTTGAATCAACTGTCTCAAAATACTGCCTTGTATCTTTAGAGCACGTTCAAATTTAAGAAACATGTTCACACAGGTGACTTCATCTGAATCTCACAAGGACCCTGAGTCCTTGGGAACCGAAATGGAATTGTTCATCTCATTTCACAAGCCAAACACCTGAGCTCAAGGAGGATAAGTGACCAGCCCCAAAACACAAATGGAACTACAGATGGGATCAGGACCTAACAGAACCATAGAATTCAAAGTTCTGAGGCTTCTCATCCAGTGAGCTTCTCATCTGAGGCTTCAATTCTAACACTTTCCATAGCAACTGGGGCTCTCCTTTCCATGGTGCAGATCTCCCAACCGGGGACCACATTTCCCAGTCTTGCATCCAGGAGGAATCATACGACCACTTATCACCAGTATAATGTGAAGAAAAGTGATAAATGTCACTTCCGAGCTCAGATGGGTAAGGAGACATTCTCTGTACTTCCTCTTCACCATCTCTTCCCTGACTCAGGGACACTGACGCTGAAGGAGGTGGTGGAGCCAAAGACAGACAGCAGGTGCCCTGAATCAACACAAGGAAGGAAGTTACCTGCCAATGGAACACTCACAGGGACTCTACATGAACAAGAAAGAATCTAAATTGTGTTAAGAAACTGGCACTAGAGATGTGCTTTTTTCCATAGTCGGCATTATACTAACAACCCCCACCCCCAACACACACAAGCTCCCTGCCTTCAATTAAACACAATGGCGAGGGAGGGGCTTACTCCTACCACAGGCCAATCATTGCATGTCTGAGTGGCTTCTGCCCATTAAACAGCTTTCTTTACACTAAGCAGACTTTTTCTTCCTATTATCTCAGTTGGATCATGATATGCCTTTTGCATGCACACAGAACTGATGGAATACCTTTTCCAAGGGACTCTTGTCTGTCTCCAACCCTTTATTAGGACCCCTCTTTATTACAGACCAATGATTCTTTATAGAAATCACATTTCCACACGATTGTTAAGTTCCGCCTCTCTGGCACTGCTGGGTGCACTTCTGGACCGCGGACAGGGTTGGATGAATGCTGAGTGTCTAATGGAAGCTTGTCCTCATTCTGGAGTTGGGCTATCATCTCTTTTGGAAACATTCACAAATTCATTCAGACCAACTTGGGTTCTGTCCCTGTTGTGTTCCTATAGCACCTGCCATGTCTTTTTATTATAACCCTTCTCACATAACAGTAAAACTGTAATCTACCCCCCCCACCTGATAACTGCGTCAGAGCAGAGTCTACCAGCAGTAAGAAGCCTGCTTGGGGGCACCTGGGTAGTTCAGTTGTTAAGTATCTGTCTTTGGCTCAGGTCATGATCCCGGAGTCCAGAGATCGAGTCCCACATCGGGCTCTCTGCTCGGCGGGAGGCCTGCTTCTCCCTCTCACTCCCGTCGCTTGTATTCCCTCTCTG
The DNA here is from genome assembly GCA_004023965.1 of Spilogale gracilis. NCBI lineage: Eukaryota > Metazoa > Chordata > Mammalia > Carnivora > Mephitidae > Spilogale > Spilogale gracilis. The sequence continues at coordinate 27,854 of PITA01022204.1, read as the reverse complement.
GCTGTGTTTCTCTCCATCAAATAAATAAATAAGAACTTTAAAAAAAAGAAAAAGAAGAAGCCTGCCTACCATTAGTTCATCAGACACAGAACAACAGCTTGTACAACTCCAGGGGGCGCCATTGGACCTCAAGGTTGTGCTGTAAGGGGCCCAGGAGTGATGCAAAGGTGCCATTCTTTACTCTCTTTCTCAGGCTACCCCTCAGCCCCCTTCGTGGTACCTGGAGACCTCATATTCCTCTTCCCCTTTCACTCCTTTTCTGTCACTCCCACTGTACATACACAAACCCCATCTCCATCCTATCCCAGACATCCTTCATGCCCTGCTTTCGAGCAGAGCACAGCATGTTTAGAAATGGAGTAGTAAAGAGACACTGCATTTCCAGCCTGCTCACGTGGGTACCTCTCCTAGCGCTGCTTGAGAAATCCTTACATTAGGACATCTCCCCCATGGGGAGGAAGATTGGCATGAGGGAGGAGACTGAGCAGCTAGATGGGGAGGCACAAAGACTGAAAGATGTTGAAAACCCCATCACTTCTTTATTTGCTGTATGTCTTCTCCTCTGACTTACTATATATTTATTAACTCACTTATTTAAAACTTCTCTCACATCTACTAGGTACTAGGCATTGTTCTAGGCATTTTGCAAATGTGAACTCATTTTACCTTCATAGACCCTTCATAAGCAGTGTCTCTTGTCATCCCCATTTTACAGATGAGGAAACTGGAGACAGAGGTCTTGTGACTTGTCCAATGTCACCAATCAGCCAGAGATGCAGCAGAATTTGAACCCAGAACCCATGCTGTTAACTGCTAATCGTCTGCTGCCCCTTAGAGGGGTTCCTTACGAGCTTGCCTAGAGATCTGGGCAGGGGAGCACAGTGACTCGTATACCCTTGACCAGAGAATGGTCCTTCCGTGTCAGGGAAGGTCGTCCTCTTCAACCAAGTGTGCAGCTTTGGGAGAGATGCAGATGCAGCAGTGAGCGAGGGAGGAAGGGGACAGCCACCTAACTAGCAAGATCCACTGAATCAACCCTGGCGATCCAGGGAGTGACAGATGTCATAGCCAGATTGTCCTCACCTCCTAGAGGAACTCTTTGAAAATAGAGACTGGATCGCACTCTTGTATCCCCACAGGCTGTCATGGTTTCTGCAAGACAGGAGGCATTAAAAAGTGCTTGAATGGATGAATGGATGAATGGATGAATGAATGAATGAATGAATGAATGAATGTCTCACCTGATTTACTCAGACAGAGTGCCCTGAATGGGAACTGACTCCACCGTGAGTTTGCCATTTCCAGGCACTCATTGTCTCTGGGGTTATTGCTTCTCATGGCAGAATAGAGAGAGCACATAATGTTTCTTGCCAATGCCTAATGACAAACTGAAATCAATCTCCCCACTTGCAGGCAGAAACATCGAGGGGAACATTGTAATCCTCTCCCCTTCAAAATGTACTGTCTGCACACCCAGCCCCAGAGAAGATGCCTCTGGAGAAAAGCATGAGGTCCTCTATTGCAGCGGCCCCTCCCTGCAAGGAGTAGGATGTTATGTGCCCAGCGATATGGAGTTATTCAAATCACATCCTTTCTGAGGCTGAGGTGTCAGGAGGGGAGAGTGGCCACCAGAGCTGCCCCCATTCCTATGGGAAGTAGCCTCATGAAAATCTGTTTGCTCACTTGTATGGTCTCTTGCCTTGTTCTCATCAATAGGTTGGAAAGGATTCCTGGTTTGCCATTTTAGAAATAAGGAAAGTAAAGCAAGTGTTTCGTTGACATGCCCAGGTTCCCAGGGCTGATAAACTGAACTTTGGATCAGGACTTTGGATAGGAACTCCTTGCTTTTCATTTTTGCAAATGCCATTTTTTGGAAATGTAGATGGAATAAACCTTCAGCAGAATAGCCCTAAGATGCTGGGCCTGTGTGTATTTCATCTATCACTTGCCCTCCCTCCCTTCTTCGAACCATCTTTGACAGAGTTCCTCCTTGGAAAATCCCACCTTGGACCTGAGGCCAACAAGTTCCTTTTGCTAAGCAAATCCCTGAAAGTGTGATGTCAGGAAACCTCTAGGGACTGAGCAGAAGGAGAAGGGCACCAGCCCCAACTCTTCTACCAAGCAGCTGCGACTATGAATGAATCATTTAACCTCTCTGGACTTACTTTTCATATTTTTGCACACAAAACAAAGGGATTGGATGAAATATGTGCTGGGTCCCCGGTGGGCAGACACTGAAACCACAGGTGAGCTTCATGGCGCACAAACACAATGAAAGGCAATACAATTAAGCAGAAATTATCCAAACCTTAACCAGAGACGAGAGGCTGTGGACTCTGGGTTGCAGTCTAAGAAATGGATTCGAGAATTTATTGTAGACTGCTGAGGACATCAGACCAATGTGCTGTGGCTATAAAGGTCAACAAAATGATGAGTGTTATCCAAAAGGGTATTGTAAAACAGAAAGCAGAACACATTTAGCATTTACCCAGAAAACAGAGCCAGTGGATGGACTGGGAAATGCAAGGCCCTTCAAGCTGCTCCACGTCTGGAAGCCGACGGAGGAATTAGAACGAATCCGGAATAAGAACATTTTAACAGCTGAGAGCATGGAAAGTGGTAATCATTGAAGGACAGCCTGAAAAGATTTAAATTACACCATGATTATGAAAAAGCAATTCTCTGCCATTAGTAGCCCATATAATATTTAATAACATTCCTTAATTTAGTTATGCATACATATTTAAAGTCTCAGATTAAAGAAAGTAAAATGTTATTTTAGAAATAATGCTGCTTCTCACTCACATTTCACGAAACAATTAAACTCTTCGTGTGCACCTCTAGTAGGAATAACGTTTTCATTATTAAAGTCACATTTTGAATCATCTAGCACAGTTTTTACAGAGCACATCCTCTCACTGCCACCGAAGTCATTTGAGATGCAGAATTTTGAAGCCACATATGATGCTTCAACTGGAAATCATGTTGCAACTCACAAGATCCCATTCACACAGCACTTGGACTACCCATTATTTCATTCATCCTGTAATTACAATTATGATCATTGGAACACTACAGAACACTACGATTTATGATATATTCTCTCTCAAACTTTAACCACTCATGAGTACTGCCTTTTAAAATTGTTTCCAATGACATCAAACATTTGCCGTTGTGAGATTATACCTTCAGAAATAATGACTAAATCACTAATATCTTTGCCCTTCTTTTAAAATGAAAGATGATTTCTCTAAGTACCACAAGCTAGCATTGATTGAAATGATTTAAGGATCATTTGTCTTCTCTTAAAAGAAATACTTCGTTGTTTAGAAAAAAAAATTACTTGAGAGACCACGTCATAATATGAGCAATTATAGGATCAAAGATAAAGCAACTCTTTCTTTTCCAAGAGATAACTAGAAGTAGCTCACCTGATATTCACACATACAGGAGATGCTAATTATGAATCTTAAAATTACAATAAAGGCTACACTTTGGTTATTTCTTTTTGTATCTTGTTGCCTACAGTTCTGATTGTTAAAGGGTTAGATGAGATGCCTAACACGTATTGAACATGTGTGTCAGGGGCTTACATGTATGATTCCCCAGAAGAATTGAGACCACACTCAGATATAGGTTTAATTATGTCTAGCTCTCAGGTGAATAAGCTGGGACTCAAAATTTTTAAATATTCTATTTCTCCTAATCCCCACATACCTGTACTAGAATTAGAAGTGAGTGGGATGTCTCCAAATCTGAAACCCAATCTCTTCTTTTCTTTCTTTTTTAATAAGGTTTATTTATTTATTTTAAGAGAGATCATGAGCAAGAGGGGTAGGGGAGAAGGAGAGAGAAACTCAAGCAGACTCCGCTCTGAGCATGGAGCCCCAACACAGGGCTCAATCTCATGACCCTGAGATCATGACCTGAGCTGAAACCAAGAGTCGTAGGCGTCACCCACTGAGCTACCTAAGAGCCTCTGCCAAAGTCTTTCTGTCACGTCTGAAAGTTCAAAATACTAGAACAAAAGCTATAGCTCAAAGCCTCAGAGAGGTAAATATAAAATAGAGTATCTATTACTTCATATAATTACAGGAATTTATGTTTTCATGCTTTGCAATTTTGATCGTCTTCTGTATTTATTATCTCATTTGAAATCTGTAAAAACTAAGTATCTCCCAAATCGATACCTTCCAGTACCTCCGGTATAGCATAAAAATATAAAGTGATTCAAAGTGGATTTAGGTCTATTCGTACATGGCTTACAAAAGTCCCTATGAGTCCGTGACAACCAGCATATTTTGTATTGGCACTAATAGGTCCCTGACTTTCGCAGGGTCACATTGGGCAGTCCCGTTCTTCTGTGTCAGAGACAAAACAAATGGACCTCAGGCCCATCTCTGTTTTTTCCACTGGAAATGCTTCTAAAAGATAAGGGATTTTTAAAAACATAAGCACAGTCTTATTTTCACACCTAAAAGAACTAACAAGAATTCCTTACTGCCAAATATGCCACCACTGTTCAAGTTTCCCTAATTCAGGGCTCCTGGGTAGCTAAGTTGGTTAAGCATTTGCCCTTGGCTCAGGTCATGATCCCAGAGTCCTGGGATCAAGCCCCGCATCAGGTTCCCTGCTCAGCGGGGAGCCTGCTTTTCCCTCTGCCCCACACCCTGCTCAGGTTCTCTCTCTCACTTTCTCTTTCTCTAATAAATAATAAGTAAATAGATAGATAGATAGATAAATTTCCCTGAGGTCATAACTTGTTTTATGTCCTTTTTAAAATTTTATTTCTACAATTATGTTTGGTTGATAGGATTCAAAGTGTCTTGTATTCTAACTTTCCTTCCCTGACTATGTTCCTTGCTGTTTAGTCATGGAAGTGTGTTCGTTCTGCCATTCCCCATATTCCGGAATTTGCTGATTGTATCTCTGTGACACTGCTGAACTTGCTTCTCAGCATCCTACATTTCTTAAAACACCAGGTTCTTAGAAATAAAGACTTAGATCGGGTTTGTTTTTTGTTTTTGGTTTTGGTTTTTGTGTGTGTGTGTGTGGTTTTGTCTTATTTAAATATGTCTAACTGCCTTTCTTTTTGTGATGTTAAGATTCACCAGTGGGCTCCTAAAATTGCAAACTCGACAATCCAATTAACCATAGATGGCCATTGCCTGTCTTATTAGGGATTGTAAAAAGGTGATTTCTACACGACTCAATTCTAATATATTTATTAGCTTGAAATCTACAAAGAATTTCCTCTTTTCAGCTATTTGTTTATGTTAAAGCACTTATTTGTGCAGGAATGTTCAAAAAATGTTTGATTCTTTCCCTTTATTTATCTCTTTGTAGAATAATGGATTTTTTTTCTCTAAGACCTTCCAAAAGTGGCATATATTTTTTAAAGATTTTATTTATTTGATAGAGAGAAACACAGCCAGAGAGGGAACACAAGCAGGGGGAGTGAGAGAGGGAGAAGCAGGCTTCCCGCCGAGCAGGGAGCCCGATGTGGGACTCGATCCTGGATCTCCGGGATCATGACCTGAGCCGAATGCAGTGGCCCAACCAACTGAGCCACCCAGGCGCCCCAAAGGTGGCAAATATTTTTTTAAGATCATAATGAACTCGTGGATATTAACATATTTGATATATTTTAATCCTCTGGGTATTTTTTTCAGTGTTTACATTATCCTGACTATCTGGGTTAACTGAGGAGATTTTTGTCCTTAGTTTTGCAGTGGCGTTAGAAGAGTTGTTGCTTTCTAATTCCAGGAGATGGTTCAGGCTCATTGGACTTTTCCTGTCCCAGCCTCGGAATCAGTCGTTTTCTCAGTGAGCCTTTGTTCCTTTTAGTGCTAAGTGGTAGTTAGAGACCATAGTGTGGAGTCAGAGGGTCTGTTTCCAGACCCTATCAGTGGAGGTAGCTAGAAAACAAGCTACGGGGGCGCCTGAGTGGCTCAGTTGGTTAAGCAACTGCCTTCGGCTCAGGTCATGATCTCGGAGACTGGGGATCGAGCCCCACATCAGGCTCCCTGCTCGGCGGGAAGCCTGCTTCTCCCTCTCTCACTCCCCCCACCTGTGTTCCCTCTCTGGCTGTGTTTCTCTCTGTCAAATAAATAAAATCTTTAAAAAAAAAAGAAAAAAGAAAAGAAAAGAAAACAAGCTACGGGCTGCTTTTTAATTCGTTGATTTTATATTTGTACTATTGTACCATGAAAATTGTATCTGTTTGCCCTAATCTTTTTTCAGAATAACATTGTTAACATTATCTCTAATAATGTGATTGTTTATAATTTAAGATTTGTTTATAGTTCTTTTTTTTTCCTGAAAACATATCACACTAGAAAGATATATTAAATCACTATGACTTTGAAAAATTTTTTTCTCATGTGGTAAATTTATCAACTTGATATAAACAGTTTAACTTACTTCACTTTGCTTTTAAATTTTAGGTATTTTTTTTCTCATCTTGATTTGATTTTGTTTCATAATTTTCTAAAATATTCATGGGGTTTCGGGGCACCTGGGTGGCTCAGTTGGTTGGGCGACTGCTTTCGGCTCAGGTCATGATCCTGGAGACCCAGGAATGAGCCCCACATCAGGCTCCCTGTTCAGCGGGAAGCCTGCTTCTCGCTCTCTCACTCCCCCTGATTGTGTTTTCTTTCTAGCTGTGTTTCTCTCTGTCAAATAAATAAATAAAATCTTTAAAAAAAAATATTCATGGGGTTCCAAAATGCATAAAATGCACATTTAGCTTATCTGCATTTTAAATGTCTCCTCCTCTCCATGTCCCCCCTCCTATTCATAGATAAACATTTAAAACTTTGATGTATCTTCATTTCCTTTTTTAAGGAAAATGTCTATACAAATTATATATTCTTACTGCTCCTTTATTTTTCTTAAAGCAGAGGGCTTTTTTCTAGATTTTATTTATTTGACAGAGAGAGTGGGAGAGCACAAGAGGGGAGAGGGTCAGAGGGAAAAGCAGACTCTCCCCTGAGCGGCCAGCATGATGTAGGACTCGATCCTGGGACTCCAGGATCATGATCTGAGCCAAAGGCAGAAAAAAGTAGAGTTTTATACATACCCAGTGTACCTCCCTTTCTTCAATTAACAATATATCACTTCACAGGAGCATATACATTCCCTTGTTCTTTTTTGAGAAGCCTAATATCTTAGTGTTTGTGTATATCACAGTTTATTCAACCAATCTGATATCAATAGACATCTGGCCATTTTCTCCGAATAGGTAGAAAAGACAGGCATTTGTACTCATCTGCTACCAAGGACTACAATGAATACGTGTGTCAAATATCTTCATATTCTTACCAGTGTATCTTTGGGTTCCTTGAAGTGGTCTTACTGGATCAAAGCAAAAATGCATGTTGTCATTTAGTTAGATTTTGCCCAATCCCCTTCCATAAGATCTGTGCCAATTTGTATTCCCACCCAACATTTACAAATACCTATTTCTCTGCAGCCTATTCAATACAGTGCTTTATCAAAACCTTGGAATTTATCCACCTAAAAGGTGGGGGGTGATATCTCAATTTTTTTTTATTTTGCATCTCTCCTATTGTAGTAAGTGAGAGCGAACATATTTTAATATATTTAATATATATTTAATATATTTAAGGTCTTTTTCCTCCTGTGAACCTTTTATTCATATCTTTGGTCCAATCATTCATATCTTTGGTCCAATTTTTATACTGTATTTTCACCTTTCTTTTTCTCTATTTTAAGCATTTTATGTAGCACTACTTTGTACAGTAATTTGCGAATATTTTTCCTTTATGTTTTCATTTAGCTTATAGCCTTTACTGTCATGAATTGATGGCGGGTTTTTTTAGTTTCTGTTTATTCATATAGTTAGATTTGCCAAACTTTTCCCTCATTGCTTCAATAAAATGAAGCATAGTGGAAAAAATATTGTTTCTAGATTATGAAAGAATTTTGTATTTTCATTTAGATGTTTATGGTTTTATTTTTCACATTTATTATTCATTTGAAATTCATGCTAGTGTATAGCATGGAGAATGAGTCAAATTTTACTTGGAATTCCAGTTTATGTTTTTTAAAATTTTACTTTTTTTATTTTTAAGTAGGCTCCACTCCATGCCCAGCATGAAACCCAACAAGGGGCTTGAACTCATGACCCTGAGAGGAAAACCTGAGATGAGATCAAGAGTCAGATGTTTAACTGACTGAGCCACCTAGCTGCTCCCTGAATTTTTATATTTCTGAACATGTTTTTGTACATCCTCAATGATTAATAGTTTAAACAGATATAGAATTCTAGTCCAGAAATAAACTTCTCAGAATTTTTAGCATTCAATGTCCTCTAATACCCAAGGTTGCTCTTGAGACATTCTATCATTCAGATTCTTGGTCTTGGTATGCAACCTGGATTCCCAAACCCCTGCCCCAACTTCCCTTTCCTCCTCCTTCATCTCTCTCTGTCCTCTCTCAGCATTTAGAATCTTCTTTTTATCTCTGCTGTTTTGAAATACCATTTTTTCCAAATATTTTTCTTGAGTAGTCCATTACAGTAGCAATCTTGTCTTTGTTTCTTGGATGCATTATTTTCTCTTATTTCTTTAAGGCCATTAACTACAGTTCTTGAAGGTTTTTTGTTTTCCCATCCACAATATCTCTGTTTTCTCTACATTCCCTTTTTTCTTTTCATTTCATCCACTCTCCCATTTTGGAGGCTTTCCTCAATTGTCTATCAGTTTGGGTTTTCATATTTAAGAGTGAGCACAGTTCTGGGTGCAAAGGCTAGGCTTTCTCTCAGAGGTTCCTTTGGAAGACAATAGGACCTCGAGGTTGTCATCCATGGACAGCCACCAAATCCCAATGCCTGAATGTTCTTTCTGCAAAGACAAATCATCCATTCTACTGTGAGTATGAGGCAGAGAGAGAAAAATGACAGAGGAAAGATTTCTGGCTCCTCACATTCCAGGATTTAAGCATAAGAAGGGAACTGAAGTGTCTCACAGCTTGCTGTGTCGATTCTCCCTTAATCCCTCTGGTTTTAGCCTGCGTCCCAGCTCTGCACTCTACTCTATTCCAGAGTCTGGTACATACAACTTCTTTTTTTTCCCCAGAAACTGGTATATACAATTTCTCCTCAGTCTAAACACTGTCCTACCAGGATAGGAAGGATGACACCATTGAAAACCCTAGCTCATGGGTGGTGGCGGCGAGCCACCAAGTGTCCAAGGGGGCAGGGCCACCAAGTGTCCAAGGGGGACACTTGGAAATCCAGCTATTCTGTGTATAGACTTTGAATCAGCTTCACTTCCGGTCTGCGGACTCATCATCCTGGTCTGTGTGTGCCTCAAATGCTGAACTTCTCAGGGATTTGCAGCGTAAATTGGCTCATTTCACATCAATGTTCACAACTTTGCGCACTTAATTATAACTTCACCCATTCCAAAAAGATAAGTAACCCTCTTCTCTACTTTCTTCAAAAAATACGTCAGGTTCCCCTATTTACTGGTATCTCCTTTTTCCTTGTCCCATCCTTGAGGGTTAATTTTTTTTTTTAAGATTTTATTTATTTGACAGAGAGAAACACAGCCAGAGAGGGAACACAAGCAGGGGGAGTGAGAGAGGGAGAAGCAGGCTTCCCGCCGAGCAGGGAGCCCGATGTGGGACTCGATCCCGGCTCTCCGGGATCATGACCTGAGCCGAAGGCAGTCGCTTAACCAACTGAGCCACCCAGGAGCCCCGAGGGTTAATTATTTTTTTACTCCTCTACTATTTTTTTGTAGTTGTGTGTGTGTGTGTGTGTGTGTGTGTGTGTGTGTGTGTGTTTACTTGACTTATTTGTTGTTGTTTGTCAAATTGATGATTGATTCTAGCGTGCTTCAAATTCTTTCTGCCAGAAATTTCTGGTCTAAAGCAAATGTCCAAGTGCTATATAATCTTATTTTTGTTCCTCACAGGTAGATGGGAAGATATACAAGAAAGAAGAAAGGAGGGAGGGAGGGAGGGAGGAAAGGAAGGAAGGAAGGAAGGAGGGAAGGAAGGAAGGAAGGAAGGAAGGAAGGAAGGAAGGAAGGAAGGAAGGAAGGAAGGAAGGAAGGAAGGAAAGGAGGGAGGGAGGGAGGAAAGGCAAGAGGGAGAAAGGAAAGAAGGAAAGGAGGAGAGAGGGAAGGAGGGACAGGCTAGTATAGATTGAGAAAGGACATGGTTTGGAGAGCCTCCACAACCCAGACATTTAACGTAAGAAATCTTAGCAATCTTCTTATAATATCAGACATTTCCACTGGAAAAAAAAAATCATTATGCCTGGCCTCAAATACACACCTCCTGGCAGCCAGTATGAAAGTGCAGACTGCCTCTAACTATCATATATTCTCCTCTCTCCCAGGCGTTTTCCTGGATGAAAAGAAGACTTTTGAGAGTGATGAGGGATAGAAGGGACAGTGTGGAAGTATCCAACTCCCCTCTGTGCCCAGCGGGGCGTTAACTATGCCTTCCAGACAACATAGGGAAACCAGCACCCACAGAGGCCCCCTGACAGTGTTGCACTGAACACAGAGTTGGACACAGTCCCTTACTCGGTGACCTTTTGAAAGAGCTGTGCTCCCAACCTGCCAACAACCACCGCCAGGCTGTCTGAAAGGAGCCTTTGCTGGGTTTCCTAGGTTTCTGCAGACACACTTAAAGAAGGTCATATGTGGTTTGTGCTGAGATGGTAATAAATTAAATTATAGCTCTGGACCAGTTATCTACCATATAATGGTAGATTGTCCCACTCTCTGAAAAACCAGAGACTCAGTACTTTCTCAGCTGCCTTTGATTTTCTGAGCAGTTGTCCTAGAAATTTTTAAAGAACATGTTCTATTTTCATCTGAAGATCTGCCATCTTGTAAACATAGCATTTCTAATAGTCGAAAAAATGTTTCTTGCTTTTGGTATGCCATTCACTTTTAAATTAAAGTGTCAGGTGATAGCAGATAAAGCTTCCTGTTTCTCAAGTGTCCTTGTCACTATTCCAGGTCAGGTTCTCATTACTGTCAGTGGCTGCAACAGCTTTCTAGCTGCCTCAACTTTAACCTTCTTCTTGATTCAAATCTTGGTCTGACTCCAAGCTTAGGCTCTTTTCATGACACAACACTGCTTTCCTAGCAGTCTTTCTTGCCTGCTCATCTGATGGAATCCAGGAAGGACTGCATCTCAGAATAAAACCATTTGCCATCAGTCTATTCTGTCTTTCCTCCTCCCTACATTCCACACTGTTATAGACCCTGGAGACCATTTTGTTTCCATTTCTGCGCTTAGAATCTAGCACAGTGTCCGGTACCTACTAAGTGTTCAATTAATATGTATTCAAGAAAGGAACCATTAATTTATAGAAGCCATCGTTTGCATAAGGTGTGTCATTTCTTTGAATCGTCACAGTCCCTGAAGTGTAGGCAGAGACAAAGCTAACGATGGTCTTGATCCAGAGTCCGTACTGCGTGAGTGCGTTGGAAAGATAAGGGGGCAAGGTAGCGAACGGAAGATGCAGTCTGGTGTGAGCCAAGGCTGGTTAGAAAAGGGGTCAAGACTTGAAGTGACTCAGATTTGGAGAAAATGGAAGCCGCTCAGGGGTTGAAGGCCTTGATATCAAAAAGTGAATATATCATCGTGTGAGTGAGTTGAGAAACCAGATGGAAAAGAGGCTAAGATATATATTGGAGGGTAAGACGTAGAGAAGTAACAAGATAGAGCAAGGAGCAAGGCATGGTCATAGGCAGGGACTAAGGATTATAGAAAAGGCCAAGCAACTGTAAGACATCAAAATTACCGGACGATATTGCTAGAGTTTAGGAGAACATCCATGCTCGAAGTCAAATGTCGATGCTTTGGGGAAGTATCTAGTGTTGCCAGATGGCCCATACCTAGAGCACAGCGAGGCATTTATGTGAATGTAAGGGAGGAACGATTTCTCCCCACCTAAGCTGGCTGGGGATACACAGGCAAGACTTACCCATGGGCTAGGACTAAAAACACAAAGTGATATAATGTAGTATAAATGGAAGATAATTTGGAAGAACACAAGGAAAGGAGTATTGAGTACATACTAGATGTTGGGGACCCATTAAGACAGGAAACACGAAGGGCATAAAAAATCAACTGTATTTCCTGTCCACAACTTGTGACCCGCTAGAATTCAGGCTGCACACACGCACCACGTGGGTAGCAGCCTCCCTGTCAGCAGAGGGAAGCAGGCGCCTCAATAGGGCGAATCGTAGGTGTGTAGGGAGCCTCACTATCTCTGGCCAGTCTGCAATGCCTCTAAGGGGCCCAGCTCTGAATTAAGAAAGTCATACTTAATGTATTAATGTAATTTCTGTCACAAGTAACATTTTGGGGGCACCTGGGTGGCTCCGTCAGTTGGGCATCTGCCTTTGGTTCAGATCATGATCCCGTGGTCCCAGGATGGAGCCCCCGAGTCAGATTCCCTGCTCAGAGGGGAGTCTGCTTCTCCCTCTCTCGCCCTCCTCCTGACCCGCTCATGCTCGCTCCCTTTCTCTCTCTCAAATGAATAAATAAAGTCTTTTTTTTTTTCTAATCCAATCACAGGACCCTTTAGGAGAGATGAAGCAATCAGCTGAGGTGGGAGAAAGGGGACCACACAAGGCAGGCACAAGATTTCAGAGGCAACTCTCACTTTCCGCTCACTGTCACTAAAGACCCATGCTGCCTACTCTTGCTCTCAGCTCCTTAATGCACTGCAAATGGGAAACCGTGTTTTTACTGGAGGGCTATATCCCACTGAAGCCATAGCAAAGGCCGATACACAAGACAAAACAGAAAGGCCAAAGAAGGTACATAAGTATTTATGCTCTGCACAGCTTGGAACAGAGCACAACTTCAGGTTCCTACATGCTGGAGTCAGCTGTTCATTTTGAGTTTCTTCACCTTATCTCTTTTGGGAAATGTAAGGAATGAAGCAGTCCCTCTTCCCATCTGTCCACTGTTTGCTGTCTGTCTCGTTTATGTGTCTCTGTCTGACTGGCACCTGCTTCTTCTCCTTCTCACTCACTCAAGGTTTTAAGTCAACTTTAAGATACAATTTACATATTAAAAAATACCGATTGTAAGTATACATTTTGATGAGGTTTGACAAATTTATACAATTGTGTAATCACCACCACGATTGAGACACACAATATTATGATCTCCCCACACAGTCCCCTCGTGCCCTTTTCCAGGCAATTCTGTCTCTGACTCAAGGTAACCATCAATTTGTGTTCTGTCCCTATACAGTAGATTTGTCTTTACTAGATGTCCCAATAAATGAAATCATATAGTATGTACCCACTTGTGCCTGCCATCATACACAGTGCATAATGGATTGTAGATTCATGTATGTTTTCTGTATCAGGTTCAATCCTTTTTTGCTAAAGAATATTCCATTGTATTAAGACCTGAGTCATAGGGTAAGTGCATATTTAATGTTAGAAGAGACATATGTCCACACTGTTTAAAAATGTTGACCCCACTTCTACCCCCAATGACACTGCACAAGAGCTCCATCTTCTTCAAATCTTTGCCAGCTTTCCACACTGTCATTTCATTTCATTTTTGCCATTCTAATGTGTGCATGCTAGTAGGTCACTGTCACCTTAGTTTTTATTTCCCTGATAAGCAAATATTTTGAGTATATATTCATGATCTCATTGACAATTCATTTCTCTTCTTTTGTGAAGTATGTATTCACATCATTGGCTCAATTTTTTAGATGATATATATTGCTATTATTGAGTTATAACAGTTCTTTATATGTTGTGGATACAACTCCTTTGTCAAATACATTATCGGTAGTCAAACATTTGATTTTGTTTAAATTAGTGAACTTGATGGGTATTAAGGAGGGCACGTATTGCATGGAGCACTGGCTGTTATACATAAACAATGAATCTTGGAACACTACATCAAATACTAATGATGTACTCTATGGTGACTAACATAACACAATAAAAAATAAAAATAAATAACATAAATAAATAGATAAATAAGTAAAAATTTAAGATTAGTGAACTTTAAAAATAGCATCATTGGCCAGAGAAGTCTAAAAACACAAATAGTATTTTGTATCTCAGTATCTCAGTAAACACTGGCTTTTAGGAACATCTGAACTTTTAACTTTCAGTCCAAAAATCCCAATTTTTGACCATAGATTTGTGGGTCTATATCTGGACTCTCTACTCTGTTCCACTGGTCTAATTGTCTGTTTTTGTGCCAGTACCATGCTGTCTTGATGATCACAGCTTTGTAATAAAGCTTGAAATCAGGTAACATGATGCTCCCAGCTTTGTTTTTCTTTTTCAACAATTCCTTAGCAATTTGGGGTCTTTTTTGGTTCCATATAAATTTTAGGATTGTGTGCTCCAATGCTTTGAAAATGTTGGTGGAATTTTGATCAGGATGGCATTGAAAGTATAGATTTCTCTGGGCGGTATAGACATTTTAACAATGTTTACTCTTCTGATCCATGAGCATGGAATGCTCTTCCGCCTTTTTGTGTCTTCTTCAATTTCTTTCAGGAGTGTTCCATAGTTCCTCAAGTACAGATCCTTAACTTCTTTGGTTAGGTGTATTCCTAGGTATCTTATGGTTTTTGATGCTATATAAATGGAATCAACTCTCTGATTTCTCTTTCTATATTTTCATTGTTAGTGTATAAGAATGCAACTGATTTCTGTACATTCATTTTGTATCCTGCCACATTACTGAATTGTTGTCTAGTAGTTTGGGGGTAGAGTCTTTTGGGTTTTCCATATAGAGTATCATGTCATCTGCAAAGAGAGAGAGTTTGACTTCTTCTTTGCCAATTTGAATTTTGACACAGCACAAAAAAATATCCAGTGGAAAAAAGACAGTCTCTTCAATAAATGGTGCTGGGAATATTGGACAGCTATGTATAGAAAAATGAAACTAGACTATTTTCTCATGCCACACACAAAGATAAATTCAAAATGGATGAAAGACTTCAATGTGAAGCAGGAATCTATCAAAATCCTAGAGGAGAACATAGGCAGTAACCTCTTTGACATCGGCCACAGCAAATTCTTTCAAGACTTTGCCGTCTCCAAAGGCAAAGGAAACAAAAGCAAAAAAAACTTTTGAGACTTCATCAAATAAAAAGCTTCTGCACAGCAAAGGAAACAGTCAAAAAACAAAATGACAACCTACGGAATGGGAGAAGATATTCGCAAATGACACTACAGACCAAGGGCTGATATCCAAGATCTATAAAGAACTACTCAAACTCAACATCGAAAAAGAAGATGGTCATATAAAAAAATGGGCGAGAGACATGAAGAGGCATTTCTCCATAGAATACATACAAATGGCTAACACACATATGAAAAAATGTTCGTCATCACTAGCTATCAGGGAAATTCAAATCAAAACCACATTGAGATACCATTTTACACCAGTCAGAATGGCCAAAAATAACAAGACAGGCAACAAGTGTTGGAGAGGCTGTCTCTCCAGCCCTCTCACACTGTTGGTGGGAATGCAAGTTGATGCAGCTGCTTTGGAAAACAGTGTGGAGATTCCTTAAAAAATTAAAAATAGAGCTACCAGGGCACCTGGGTGGCTCAGTGAGTTAAAGCCTCTGCTTTCAGCTCAGGTAATGATCTCAGGGTCCTGGGATCAAGGCCCGCATCAGGCTCTCTGCTCAGCAGGGAGCCTGCTTCCTCCTCTCTCTCCACCTGCCTCTCTGCCTACTTATGATCTCTCTCTGTCAAATAAATAAATAAAATCTTTAAAAAAAAATAGAGCTACCATATGACCCTGTAATTACACTACTGGGTGTTTACCCCAAAGAGACAGATGTAATTAAAAGAAGGGCCATATGTACCCCAATGTTCATTGCAGCAATGGCCACAATCATCAAACTGTGGAAAGATGAGTAGATAAAGAAGATATGGTTCATATATACAATGGAATATTATGCCTCCATCAGAAAGGATGAATATCCAACTTTTGTAGCAACATGGACCAGATTGGAAGAGTTTATGCTGAGTGAAATAAGCCAAGTAGAGAAAGTCAAGTATCACATGGTTTCACTTACTTGTGGAGCATGAGTAATATAGACGACAGTAGCAGAAGGAAAGGAAATGGGAAGTGGGGTAAATTGGGGATGGAGATGAAACATAAGAGACTTTGGATTCAGAAACAAACTGAGGGTCTTGGAGGGGAGGGAGTGGGGGGATGGGTGAGCCTGGTGGTGGGTATTGAGGGCATGAATTGCATGGAACACTGGGTGTGGGGCATAAACAATGAATCTTGGAACACTGAAAAATAAAAGAAAAAAATCCCAATTTTTTAGCACCAATCTATTTCCCCTTATTCCCTCTGTCCAAATTTTTTCTACAAAAATATGTGTTTGGTTTCACATCTTTACCCTAATGAATTTGACCTTAAAATACTAGGCTAGAGAAACTTGATTCCAAAATTTAGTTCATTCTATAGGAAAACCACCTGCAAGAAAGTTTTTTTGTTTAAATTTTCTCTAGTTTAGGAGCTGATACGCTTTGTAAAGAGCCTGATAAGAAATATGTTAGGCATAGAGGGTCATGTAGTTACTCAACTCTGCCTTTATAAGCATATATTTATACATAAGAAAGTATTGTCACAGACAGTACGAAAATGAATGGCTATGTCTGTGTTCTAAGAAAGTCATATTTAGGGGCACCTGGATGGCTCAGTCATTAAGTGTCTGCCTTCGGCTGAGGTCATGATCCCAGAGTCCCGGGATCAAGTCCTGCATCAGGCTCCCTGCTCAGCCGGAAGACTGCTTCTCCCTCTCTCACTCCCCCTGCTTATGTTCCCTCCCTAGCTGTGTTTCTCTCTGTCAAATAAGTAAATAAAATATTTTTTTAAAAAGTCATATTTATAAAAATGAGTGTTAGGCTGGATTTGGCTTCCCCATCCACACTATAATACACACACACACACACACACACACACACACACACACACACATTCAAACATGCCTCAAAAAATGAAAATAAAGAAAAAGTTTAGGTGTTTTGCAAATTATGTCCCCAACTATGATCTCCATACCAATGAGCTGGTCAGACTCCAGCACTACATTGAGGCAAATTTTCAGGTTCAACCTCAGTGTCAACTAGTTACATTTATAAGGTTTTAAGAAAATATTCTGTCATAAGGTCACGCACTGCAGTCTTAACTTTGATCAGCTATCACATAAATCTATGTCAGTCATCACCAGAGAAACTTGAGTGGATCATTTCAAACCTACCACATCCATCAGAAATACTTCTAAATGCATTCGAAGCCAAAAGAGCAGAAGCAACATGTACGCATCTGAAGAACAATTCAGAATCCATGAAATTACTACACTAAAATAATAAGTGTAAATGATTCAGAATGACTCTGTTTATAAGGAAATTACTCTAAAATGCTAATTTTTAAGAATGCAATAATCTCCCTTCAATCCATCTTTATAAGCCATAACACCTACAGGCATTTAATGACGTTCAATAATCACTGTTTGAATGCCTATGCTCTCTAATATCACTTGTATGAGAACTCACTAACCATGTTGCTCAAATGGTGTAACACTAATTTCTTTTGACCACCCCAAACTGGTTCCTCATGCCAAGTCTCTTAATTCTACTAATGCTACCATGATTATTTTGATCCCCTAGCTGAAATACTAGTTCTGTCCTGAAGGACAGAAGGATAGATTGAAACTAGAGCTTATCTGGGGACAGTCCTGGTAATTTTCTAATCTGGAGAACCCAAGATAATTTCACTCTTGGAAGTTTTTAACCTCCCATCTCAGACCCGGTATCTAATCTTCCTTCTTACAATGCAAATTTATGATTGCCAAGCACTGCGTTAGTAGATTTTTAATAAGATTTATCTCCTTGGATACTTACAGCATAAAATGATTCACTATTTTTATTCCAATTCAAATGAGAAAACGAAAGCACAAAGAGGCTATGCCAGTTGCCCATGTGTACATGGGTCATGAGAGCCAAGGCCATTAATTTGGTGAGTCAAGGTCATTAATTTGGTAAGCTAGGGTGCCAGGACTTGAGGAACCTGCAGTCCAGTAGAAAGACTACTGGTGCACACCAAAACTAAGCAATGAAGTAAAATACGTGCTATGAAGAAGATATCTACAGAGAACAAAAGAGGCAAAAGGGAATAGTAGAGCCTGCAGGGCAGGATCAAAGTGAATTTCTTTCTCTCTCTCTCTCTCTCTCTCTCTCTCTCTCTCTCTCTCTCCTTCCTTCCTTCCTTCCTTCCTTCCTTCCTTCCTTCCTTCCTTCCTTCCTTCCTTCTTTTAAATTAGCCTGACTTCCAGGGCAACATTCAGATCAGCTTTTACCCTGAGGTGCTGTGTATTCAGCAGACACATTAAAGTGTATCAGGAAGAAAAGTTTCAGTGAAAACAAGATAGAACCTGCGAGCCACACATCACTAGAGATGGGACTGTTAAGGTTAGCATAGGATGGCAGTGGTCTTGAAACTGGGTCTCTGACATCATAGTTCATGCTATTTCTCTCCCTCTCTCTCATCCCAGCCTCTCCCCCACCCCAACTTGTGAGCTCAAATAGATGTTCATTCCACAGAAAGAAGTTAAAATTACATAGTGGGAAGGCCCACCTATCCAATGTGTCTCCATTTTATGTTTCCAACAATATTGGTCAAGCCTGTCTGGAGCCCACAACAAGGGTCACACTATCAGAAACAGGGAGTCCTGTGGTTCTTCAAGACCAGGGCCTTAGGTGGAAATTGAATGCTGACACTCAGTCTCAGGTTAGCCTCTTTCCTCCAGATTCTACGAGAATCTCCTCAAGAAGGCTCTTCAACTGCAGTAGCACCTTCTGTCAAATACTTCACACGTTTGTCACCAAAATGTTTTGGCAGAAGCATCATCTTTAGGTTTTGACATAATCCCGAAGAAAGAGTTTTTCAATTATTACTAATGGAACATTACGCTCCTCTTTGAGAACTTCTGCATGAATAAAAAGGGTCATTAATGACATCTACTCTCAGCCCGGAAATCATTAGTCAGTGCTTGGTGCAGGTTTTTTCCCCCCAAGCACCTGGTAATTCCCCACTCCCCCACCACCTCTCCAACTCAAAAAGCAAGTTATTGAGTTGAGTTTGATAACGTCAGCAGTACTAATCCCCTGCAGGTAAATGCTATTTATTCTCCATTGTTTTGTTCCCCATCATAATATCTCACATTCCTATAACGCTTTTCATTCTGAAGTGTTTTACCAGTTCAACAGAAACTGCTGTTGTGGTGATTCTTATGCTCATTTTCACATATCAAGACGGACCCAGGCTATTGAAACAGTATACTGGGAAGGCCCACCTACCCAAGGCAAGTTGTAGGACAGTTGTTAAATAATATTTATGCCTATTGAATGGCCAATTCAACATCCAAATCCAGTCAAGAGAAAGGGCAACAGTTTTAAAGGTTTGATTAAATTATCTGTAACATGATCCCCACCATTGGACCAATCCCAACATAGACCTCTAAAGGTCTGAAAATGTTAAATTGACCATCATACCCCTTAATTCAGTCAACAAACCTATAAGGTAAACAACTATGGTTGATTGGTTACACCAATGATTCTTAATCTCTTTTCTCTAATGTATTCAAATATGTAAGACAGATAAAACAGGTTATGTTTAAGTATGTTTCCTAGTAATTCCATCCATTCTTCCCCAATACATGAACACTTATGGGGACACAAATGAGCAGGGCAATTACAATAGGAGAATCCTCCCAATCTATATAAAAGGAAGTCAATCACGAACCTTGATTCTTTATTAGTAACAAGAGCTGGCACTTGATAGACTTCATGCGACACCAATAACACCAATAGTCTGTCACCAATAGTATGTCAAAAATTGCTGCTTATATTGAAAATGGTGGACATATTAGTGCATTGGTTCCTTCTCTCCCCCATCATCTCTAACACAGGAAAACAAAAAGATAAGTTGGATTGTCTGCATGTGTAACTATAATTTAGGGATATAAAAATATTCTTTAAAGTGCTTTCTTAGTAAGTGTTATAAAGTATGTCTGTAGAACAAGAAGAGCTTCCAAGAGTAAAAGCATAACCATGTCCAGATACAGCACAGTGCAGTTTATAAGAACACAAACTCTGGAGCTGATTGCCAAAATTTGGATCCTAATTCATCATTTATTAATGTTGCAACCTCAGGCAACTTGTTTTTAACTTTCTTTGTAACGTGAAGATAACAGTATATAGCATACAAATTTGTTGCATGGATTATATGCAGAGTATGGGGAGAACAGACTTATGCATAGTAAGTAATCAATAAAGGTGAGTCACTCATTGCGTTATCCTCTGCCCACGACTGAAATCAGCTAAGAAAGAATGTGTGATGTTGATAGGGTTTCAGATAGTCTTTAATTTTACTTAAAGATCTCAAACACATATGAGTAGTAACTTCTTCAATGAAATGAAACCATTAAAAAAAAGGAAAAGCTAGGGGCACCTGGGTGGCTCAGTTGGTTGAGCGACTGCCTTCGGCTCAGGTCATGATCCTGGAGATCCAGGATTGAGCCCCGCATCGGGCTCCCTGCTCGGCGGGAAGCCTGCTTCTCCCTCTCTCACTCCCCCTGCTTGTGTTCCCTCTCTGGCTGTGTTTCTCTCTGTCAAATAAATAAATAAAATCTTTAAAAAAAAAAAAAAGGAAAAGCTAGAGATCACATTTTTCTTCCTTGAATTCATTCTTCAAAGAACCACTCTATGGATAACTATAGTTGTTTGAGGTTGCAGAGTCAGAGTGCAATAAGGTGTTTATATATAAATAAATATAAATATATATAGTTTATTCCCTAATTCAGCACCATTTCTAGTGCCCTTTTATGAACTATATGGAGAAGAGTGTCCTGAAAGTTGCAATAATTAGACCAAATGAGAAATACATGACATTCACAACATATACACATTATATATATATATATATGTGTGTGTGTGTGTGTGTGTGTATACACACACACATATGGCACATAGGTAGAACATAATATCTCAAAAATACAAAACAGATGACATTAGTTAGGAATGACTTCCACCAGCTAGTAATAGAAATTAGAAATAAGTGTGATTTGAGCAAGTATGGTTTGAGCAAAGTAAAATTTGTCATCTATCAGAGCCAATGTATAGGCTCCAAGCTCCAGGCTCCTTTTCATCTTTTCACTTTGCCATCCTTGGTATGTAGCTTTAATTTTCAAGGACACCTACAGGACCAAAGTGATTGCTGGAGCTACAGCCATTTTGGCTATATTCAAGGCAAGAAACACAGAAATGATGGAAGGAGAAAAAAATTTCAATCCACCTGTTTATCCCTCCTTTAAGGAGCTTTCCCTGAAGACCAACTCAACATCTTTCAACTACACCTCACTAGTCAGAACAGAGTGTGAAATTATAAGAAGGAACCCAAAGAAATCCAGAGTTGGAATGTATAATACGTAAAATTTAAAATATACTAAAAAGGCTCAACAGAGTATTTGATCTGGCAAAAGAAAGAATTAGTGAACCGGAAAATAGATTGATGGAGATTATGTGATCTGAAGAACAGAGAAAAGACGAATGGAGAAAAATGAACACTCTCTTTCTACCTCACATTAAAAGCACCAATATATGCGTAAGAGGATTACCAAAAGGAGACGAGAGGACAGAGAGAAAGAACACACAAAAAAATTGTTGAAAGGAATAATGGCTGGAATGTCCCCAAATTTATTGAAAAACATTAAGATGCACATCCAGGTAACTCAATAAAATTCAAGTAAGAGGAATTCAAAGAGAAGCTACAAACAGACACATTATGCTAAAAATATTAAAATCCAAAGACAAAAAGGAAATCTTGAAAGTAGAAAAAAAAAAATAACTCATCACTTATATGGAAATCCAAATAAGATTAACAACTGAATTTTCATGGGAAACAATGCAGCACAAAAGGCGGATAACATATTCGACGTACTCAAAGAACAGAACCAAGAATCCTATATCCAGCAATTCATCTTTCAAATCCAAAGGTTAAATAAAGACATTTCCAGATAAACAAAAGCTAAGAGAATTTATTGCTAGACCCCGTAGTTTCTTACAGAAACTACTAAAGGAAGTACTTGAGGCTGAAAGCATGTGACCCTAGTAATTTGAATCCCATGAGAAAGGAAAAAATGCTGGTGAAAGTAATTATGTAATTATAAAAAACCATATAAGGGCTCCTGGCTAGCTTACTCAGTAGAGCATGCAACTCTTGATCTGGGGGTCGTGAGTTCAAACATTATACTGGACTTTAAAAAAAAAAAAGAAAGAAAGCAAAGACAATATAAATACACATTTCCTTACCTTTATTCTCAAAACAAATGTAAAAGCCGTACATACAAAATATTCTATTGAGCCCATACCATACAGAAATGTCATGTATACATCAATAATGGTACAAAGGAGGCGGGCGGGAGCGAGACTGCACTAATCTAAGGAAATGAACACAGGTGGTATACAGAGGACCAAATTAAGAAAACCATAAATGAAGAATAAGAAGGATAACATAACTAAACCATAAATGAATATTTAATTTCCTTTCTTTGCTCACTTTCTCTAAAAGTCATAAAATTATATAAAGTAATACTATGACAATGTATTGAGCTTGTCACATTTAATGACGTAAATTCTAAAACCCTAACAACTGTACTTGTATCTTTGAATCTCAAGTATACCTCCTACAGACAGCCTATAACTGTTTCTTTTTGTTGTTTTTCTGTTTGCTGTTATTCCAGCCTGACAATTTTTCTTTCGGTTGGGTTGTTTAATCAGTTTCACGTTATTATATAGCTGATTGACATCTGCCATTTATTTTTGTTTTTCATATGTGTCTCATGCCCTTTTTTTTTAAGATTTTATTTTTTTATTTATTTGTTTATTTATTATTTAAGAGTGATAGTGAGAGAGAACAGAGCAGGGGGGAGTGAGGGGCAGAGAGAAGCAGACTCCCTTCCAAAGCAGGGCTCAGTCCCAGGACTCCAGGATCATGACCTGAGCCAAAGGCAGATGCTTCACCAACTGAATCATCCAGGTGACCCCACATCCTTTTTCTGTCCCTTATGTCCTTTTATTGTTCGTTCACTTCCTTCTTTACATGAATAGTGTTTAATGCAGCAATTACGTTTTTAATGAACTTTTATATTATTTTATTAAATTATTTCTTCAATGCTTGCCTGGAATTTACCATGTACACCTTAGCATGTCACCATATGCTTCAGGCTTCTACTAACTTATACAGATGTAGAAATTTACTGCTAGGTAGCTCTATGCCCTTTTCTACACATCTGTGAAGAGTAAAGGGGGAGTCACAACACAGGCATGATAGATGACTTCTGTGAAATGGGAGCGAGAAGAGAGAATTGGGTAAGAACTTCAGAAGACAAGGCAAGTTCTCAGAAAATGCTGGCCTCCCCGATGGACAGCCCCTGACCCAAACTGTCCATTACAGGAATTCTCTGCTGAGAAGGAATGACCCAGTGCTAGTAACACCTTCTTGCTCAAGTCGTTAGCTGGGAATAGGCTGTGAGAAGCGTGACTTCGGAGGGAATGCCACAGTGATTCCAGAGAAGCAGCAACTGGAAGAGGTTCGACTATGTTCCTACAGCAGCAGGTTTCTTTGAAGGGAGACGTGAGCAGTGCATTTCCAAGGCTACCACAAGACCGGGCCTTCCTTCCACGGAAATCTGTCCCAGCCCCATTAAAATGCCCGTAGAGCTGCTACCGATTGTTTTTACTTGAAAGATTATTTTATAAAACATTACACCACTGTCGGTCATACACCAAACACATGCTCACATGGCATTTGCAAAGTCAGTGCTGGATTTATATAAAAGAAAAAAATGACGGAGTTCATCCAAGTGCCTCTGAGCATTTTGTCAGAGCTCCGGGCTATGTAGCCAAGCCGGATGGCGCACGGTGCCCAGTCCGGCTGCCAGGATCACCCAGACAGTGAGCCGTGCCCGCTAACTCCAGACGGTTATCTCACCAGCACACGCCTTGGTCACAAGGGGAAACTGGCAAGGGGTTATTCAACACAAACTTATCCCTTTAATCACAAAGCTTGTTAGCGCCATACCAGGGGCAGAAGCCTGGTCTCCTAAAGGCCAACATCAGCAGTTTTCTTCTGCTTCGTCCTGCTTCCAAAACGTAAATGCAGACAAAGCAATTCCACACCCATGGTCTCTTTCTTTCAGTGAAAACTCTTCGCTGGTTTCATTAATAGAGACCAATAGGCAATCATGCCCGGAAGCTTTATTTTACATTCATCCTGCCTTGACTGAAAATTCATGTCTATTACAACACTATCCTACATCCCAGGTTCACAAGGTGTTGGCCTGCGTGCAGCGGGTGCTCCCTATTCTCAAAGAAGAAGGGAAATTATCCCTTCCTCGGTGATGATATCAGGCAGCCCTGATATGTCACCATGTGTTAATGACCTCATTAGACTAAAACCTGTTCCAGGAAGCCTAATTGAAAGTGGCTTGCGATTGTCTTCCAAGCCCTTATTATGAGACATTCTCAGAAGGAACAGCCAGTGTTTCCCAGATGGAAGAGCGAGCATACACCGGCAACCCCCACTCCAATCAAACTCCTACAAAGCAACAAATACTATAGGCATTCCATATAAATTCAGCTGCTGAAGTCAATATGCTAGCATATTCACCGTTCGGGTTCCAAGTGAACAAAAATCTAAGTCTGCTGACGTAGCTAGCTCACACAGAGCTCAACTCTAGAACTCAGCCAGGCCATTTTCTCCCTCACTCGCGTCCTCCTCTTCTTCCTCCGCATGGGTCTGATTCTGACTTTGAGGTCCACTGTTTTCCACATGGTGGCAAAGAAGACTCATACGGCCTCTGGGGCTCACCATTGCAGAAAGGAGAGAAGGCTTCTTTCCCAAGAGTTTTGGCTAAGTCTCAGGAGGGCATCTGATAGGCTGGGCTTGGGTCACATGCCTGTCCTGCACCAATCACGGTGGAGATGCAATGTTGCATCGCCCCGCCTGGTCGCAAGCCCACCCGCACCTGAGAGAGATGAGTTGAAACACGGTGGAGTCAATCCTGGCTGAACCACAAAGACCAAGAGTGAATGAGGGCTAACTCAACAAAGAGGATGAGCAACTAAAAAAAAAAAGTGTCCTCAATATTAAAGTATTGATTAAAATTCAATTTTCTGTTTATCTTTGAAACAGAAGAGGCAGAAGGTTCTCAATCGCTCAAGAAATTACAGGCTAATTGGGGAGACATACACACAGTAAACAACCCTATGGGTAACACAGTTTAGTAAATTGTAGGAAGCCAAATATATAATTATTTGAAGACTGGAGGACTCACCGAAGCCTCGTAAGGGAGATTTATACTTAAATGGATAACCCTATACCTGAACGCTTAAAAGACACAGGATGTGCATAGAAAAAAATCAAATTATAAATTTATTCAGACAGGACTTCTTAGAGGAGGTTTCCTTTTTTTAAACTCGAGTAAAGTTTTCAACAATAACCACAATAATAAAAATAGTTAGCATTGCAAGCACTCTCTACACTTTACACACTTCTCATGGAATATTCACAAAAACCTAAGAGGTAGATACCACGATCCCCTGTATTTTACAAAGGAGCAAACTGAAGTCCTAGCCTGTTAAGGAAACCGTAAGTGTCGTGCAGATGGCTACAGATAAGACTGGAATTCAAACCCATGGAGGCTTAACAGTTGATTCCACTCTCTCAGGACACTGTTCCAAGTTCCATTTACATTTGAAAAATGGAAATAATACTGTACTTACCCCACAGGAATTTTATAAGAATTAAACAATGCCTGTGACACATGGCAAGTAATCAATAAATGGTAATAATACTATTTGTTTGTGAAAGAACTGTGGCGCCCTTTCTGTGTGATGAAAAAAAGCAATGAATTTAGATTAAAAGGGTCTGGTTGTACATCACACTTTGTTGGCTGTTTGACCTTGGAGAATTCATTGAACCTCTCTGAGCCTCTCTTCCCTTCACCTGCAAAGTTGGAATTATAACATCTTTCTGAAACGTCTATCTGAAAACATCAACATCTATTTTTAAAAATTTAAAAATTACATCTATGTGAAAAAGTTCTGTTTTGTGAAAGCCTTATCTGACATGCAGCTTAAGACAGGAGCTTGTAAACTCTTAAATAGAATAAGCATGTGAAATATGAAATGGCTATACGAGGGGGTGTCCCATACTTGCTCGTGTCTTGTGTGGTACTGGTCATGGTACAGGAAAGAGTGGTCAGTGTAGGAAACCCAGGCTCAGCCCACCTCTGCCACTCATGAGCTACCCAGCCTTAGATGCCTCTCTATCTAGGCCATTGTATGATGACCAGAGCTAAGATTATATGGCTTATGCATTGTTTCCTTTCAGCGGGGCTGGGAGTTCCTACTTCAGCCGACTTGAAAATGCCTCCTTTTGATTGAACACATTGATGAGAAGCTAATGTGGGCGGTGGTAGTACTGGAGAGCTGACGAGGACGTTAAGGCAATGGCTTTAGGACCCTGGAATGGAGGGTAAGAATCATCTGTACCTCATCATTTCTGCCATCAGATAGCATGTGTGCTATGAGGAAGGGTCCAGTATTTTACCTGGGGTGGCGAAAGTGGTTGTAGTTACTGATTCGAGTGTGTGTCTATGCCTTCGTTGAGAATGCTTATATATTTAAAAAAAAAAAAAGTATGTGCTTATCTGAAATTCAGATTTAGCTGGGTTACCTGTACTTTTATTTGCTAAATATGGAAGCCCTAGAGCACAGACAGAGAAGCCACAGTGATGACTTCTCTGGAGAAATAAGGTACTACAGGATCCTCACTTATAAAGCGCAGTGTTTGCATCTGTGTCTCTATCACACTGACCCAAGTCACTGGACCAGGAATTATGCCTGTTCTGAGTCAGTCACTCATAGTCTGGTCAGTGTTTGAGAAGTGGCCTTGTGTGAGAAATCTGTCAACAGTGACACTTTCTGCTGTGAGCAAATCAGTAAAATCACTCGCTCTCTCTCCTAAAGAATTTGCAGAAGAACATGCAACTATACAGGGAGCAGGAAAATAGAAACAAACATAAGAGACCACAGATCAAAGGCATGGATGGGCAGAAAACAGGAGGAAGCAAAAGCCAAATGGTGGAGGGGAGAGGAGAGGAAAGGAGAAGAGAGAAGAGGAGAAGAAAGAGGGGGAGGCAGCCAGTTCAAGGCAAAAGTCAAAATATATAAAGACGAGCAGACACTGTCTTTGGAATGATAGTGTCAAGAGTCAGGAAGCAGTCAGGAACTGAATCTGAGGGAACAAATACCAGAGTTTTCTCAGATCTCAGAGCTGCTCTTTATTCTGTACTGAAGGAGCAACATTCAGTTTCATCAACCTTGACTATGGTGCTCAGGAGATTTTTCTGTATTTCTTTATAGGGGTATCTTGTAATAAGATGCTGTCAACAAAGGTTATCTGAGTGCCTATGGTTCTTGAAACCTGAAAGAGCATTATACCTACCTTAATTCTCTAAGAGAAAGGTGGCTTTAAATAATTCATTCTAGGTGATCTTGGGAATTTCTCCAGCTGCAGCAGTGGTGGTGGTAACAGTGGTGTTTGTGCTGGTGTTGATGGTGCTGGTGCTGGTAATGGTGCTGTTGATGGTGGTGTTGATAGTGGTAGTGATGTGTATTTTGTTGGTGCTGGTGATGATGGTGGTGGTGGTAGTGTTAGTGGTGGTGTTAATGGTGGTGGTGGTGGTGATGGTGGTGATGGTGGTGGTGGTGGTGGTG
>PITA01022203.1:0-30889 GCA_004023965.1 Spilogale gracilis | reverse complement strand
GCTCAGCCACACGCTCTGGCTTTTTAGCATTGGCTTTCTAGCTCTAGCTCTCTAGCTCTGGCTTTGGCCCTCTTGCTCTACTTCTCTCTCCTCTTCTGTCTCTCTACTCTCTGTCTGCTTCTCTTTCTGCTGCTTTCTTTGCTTCTCTGTTTCTGTCTCTCTTTGCAGGCTCTCTCGCTGTTTTCCAGCTCTCCTGCTCACTCCTCTAACGCTCTCTTGTGGCCTCCCCGCATGCTCTTTGCCTTTGTCTCTCAGTCTCTCTCTGCAGGCTCTCTACCTTTGTCTCTCTTGACTGACAGGGGTCCCAGTCTTTTATTATTTAAAAGTGAGGAAGTTGGGTGGTGCAGTTAAATCTTTAACTTCTTTTGCACCCGCCCTAGAGACAGGATTAGTATTGTTACTGCAGGGTACAGAGTGATTGCTTAAACTCACAGAAGTTGAGACCATTGAGGCACAGGGATCAAGAAATACAGATAAGAGAAACAAGAGATACAATTACCGGAAGAAACTATATGTCTTGAATAAGCACACAAAGGACATATTGCCCTGACCCACAGGATATGTGGCTTTCCGGATTCTAGGCAGGGAAAGCCCAGAGGGGCTTTCATTCACATTCACAGGTACCTCCACCAAAGTTTTCCCGTGGCTTGGGCATGGCGGGAGGGGCGGATCAAGCACCGTCCCGACACGTTTCAGGTATTAAAATACTGGCATCCTTCTTTCATTGTGTAATGGGCATTTATTGAGTTTGTACAAAGTGCTCATGCTATTTTACACGCCTTAGAAGCAGGTGCTCTAGTTGGCCCATTTAACTTGCTCCCGGTTACTAACTTGCCCCAAGATGTTGCCCAGCTGGGAGGTGAACACAGGTGCCTCACTACAGAGTTCATGCCACTGAGCAGTACACGATGCTACCTCTGAATAAATGAATGTGGGGGGTTAGATTTATTGGTACAAATGCCACAAACACAACTTCCTCTCTTCTTCCCTAGGTTATGTTATCAGGGATTTAACTAAGCAGGCTTTCTAGCCTGATATTTTTTTAGTCTTTTTTTTTCCCTTTTCCTTTTTCTTTTTTTAAATTTATTTGAGAGAGAGAAAGAGAGCATGCATGAGCTGGGGGAGGAGCAGAGGGAAAAGCAGGCTCCGTGCAGGGCTCGATCCCAGGACCCTGGGATCATGATCCGAGCTGAAGGCAGATGCTTAACCGACTAAACCACCCAGGTGCCCCAAGGTACAGAATTTTAAGCAGACTTGGCACTGAGCTCAGAGCCCTACACCGGACTCAATCTCATGACCCTCAGACCATGACCCAAGCTAAATCAAGATTCCAACTTCTAACTCACTGAGCCATCTGGGCACCCCATGAATTTAATCTGTTCTAGGAGTTAACAAATATAAGGATTCCATCCTTTGAGTTGCAGGAAACAAAACAATTCACATTTTTGTTATATTATCACTATATAATTGAAGTGTTTGAATCTAGACCTGTCAATGCACTCCTGTAAGTTCAATGACATTCATGTGGTTCCCAGTAATTGTTCTGTTTGCTTTTGTTTTGTTTCGTTTTGTTTTTAGATTTACTTATTTATATGAGAGAGAGAGACAGAGAGAGACAGAGAAAGAGAGAGAGAGAATACACACATGAGTCAGGGTGAGAGCTGAGGGAGAGGAAGAGAGAGAATCTCAAGCAGACTCCATGCTGAGCATGGAGCCCAACTAGGGGCTTGATCTCACGACCCTGGGATCGTGACCTGAGCCGAAATCAAGAGTCAACAACCAGCTGAGCCACAGAGATGTCCCAAGTGTGCTTTAATCTTAATAATGGATGGAAGGTGTTTCCTCCTTCTTTTACAAAAGAAAGGAACTCTATGGCAGTCCATACAAGGAAAGGTTTTTTCCCAAACTGGACTACAAATTTGGTCCCAAATATACATTTAATATTTGTTGAGCATCAGCATAAAAAGAGATAGAATTATATATAGAAATACTTACAAGGTATCCCTGAGATGTCATTGATGATCTTGCTTTGGACACTTATTCCAGATATCCAGAAACATTCATAAAGCATTAAAATGACATTAGTGAACAATCCAAGGCTTACATTTCTTTACCATGATATTAGCCCAACACACCAAGCTCACAATTTAAAATTTCAGGCAGAGCAGAGCCAAATGCCTAGCAAATCAAATAAGTCACTAGCATAGTGATCATGTACAGTAGAAATGTCAGTCTTAATCCAAGAGCAAAGACAATGGAGGGTGGGGAGGGGAATCTAATCCACAAACCAAAGTGATTGATAGGAAAAACAGGCAGAGCATCAATAGGAGCCCAGAGCCAATTAAATCTTGGGCCGAGAGTCCATTGAGGCTCATGATAAAGTAGCCAAAGAATTACTTTTACCCGTGTTATAAAAGCAGACATTTGAATTAGGGCTCTCCTGACCAAGGAAACACAATCATGCATCTTCTTTTAAGAATTTAAGCCCAGTGGGTATACATGGTCTTTGAATACAGCCTCTATTATCAAGGAACATCACAGCAGAAACCCACCAGCTATTTTCATAATTGTCAGATTTCACTTATTTCACACTGACAAATGTTTAGAAATTTTACACTCCAATTTCTCTGATAGTGATTTTGTATTCTTAATCACCTCTCTCGAAACTTTGAAAAGACCAATTACCAGGAATGAAATTGAATCAATAGGCAAAAAAACTCTCAAAAAACAATTAGAATCCTAATAAAAGTATATAAACACATATACATGAGCACACATCTTATTCTTCCTTGTCTTTTCTCTCAGTCTCTAAATGTACAAATTTTTAATCATTTCCTTAGAGTTTTTTTTTATTACATTGTCCATAACAAGACACCTGATATTCTTTCCTTTATAACTTTTAGCAAGTTTAATGGCATGATGTGTAAACTTGGTTGGCAAAAAAGGAATAGGGTATTTTTTTTTAAGATTTTATTTATTTATTTATTTGTTTATTTGTCAGAGAGAAAGAGAGAGAACACAAGCAGGGGGAGCAGCAGCCAGAGTGAGAGGGAGAAGCAGGCTCCCTGCTGAACAAGCAGCCCAAAGCAGGGCTTGATCCCAGGACCCCGGAATCATGAACTGAGCTGAAGGCAGATGTTTAACTGACTGAGCCACCCAGGTGTCCCAGGGCAATAGGGTAGTATAATTTTTTTTGTTGTTGTTATTTAATTTCTAGATTATTAATCAAGTTATTTATTTTAATTCTCAAATTATTATTGCTATTATTATTACTTAAGACAAGGTAAGGGTTTGGTTTTTTTTTTTAAGTTATTTGTGAATTAACTTAAATCCTCCCAAATATTTCATGGCAATTCCATGTAGCACTGGAAGAGACGCTCTTCCACCTTCACCCTTACTCCAAATCCCTAGAAAGGACAGGGAGAAAAAAATTAAAATCTATAACAGTGCTGGAAATCCAGAGAGTAGAAAACTTCTGAGGCATTTCTAAGAGAAAGAAAAGAGATGGTACTGGCTGAGGGAAAAGTCATAGCAAAAACACATAGGAAAGCTGTGAAACTGAACACTCTGCAATCTCCAAACTCAGGGAACACGGGTGTGAGACGGATGCTAGATGCATGGACCACCTCCCTCCTACTGCAAAGACCCTCTGCCCCATTGTCAAGGAGCAAGATCCTGAGGCATAATAAAGGGGACAATCCAACAAGAGGATATAACAATTATAAATATCTATGCACTCAAATACATAAATCACTTCCTAAAAAGCATAAAGGAAATAATTGATAATAATACTAGGGAATAGTAGGGAACTTCAACATCCCACATGCATCAGTGGATGGATAATCCAAGCAGAAAATCAACAAGGAAACAGTGGCTTTGAACGATAACACTGGAACAGAGATTTAACGGACATTCAGAACATTCCATCCTAAAACAGCAGAATACCACATTCTTTTCAAGTGCACATGGAACATTCTCTAGAACAGATCATGTATTAGGCCACAAAACAAGTCTCAACAAATGCAAAAAAATCAAAGTCATACCATGCATCTTTTCTGACCACAATGCTATGAAACTAGAAATCAACCACAAGAAAAAATCTGGAAAGAGCACAGATACATGGAGGTCAAATTACACGCTACTAAACAATGAATGGGTCAATGAAGAAATAAAATAAGAAATAAAAAATTACATAGAAATGAATAAAAATCAAAACACAATGGTCCAAAATCTTAGGGATGCAGCAAAAGTGGTTCTAAGACAGAAGTTTATAACAATACAGACCTGCCTCAATGGGCAAGAAGAAATCTCAAATAATCTAACTTGTACTAACAGAGCTAGAAAAAGAAGACAAAACAACATTTAAACCCAGGAAAAGGAAGGAAATAATAAAGATTAGAATAGAAACAAATGATATAAAAACTAAAAAAAAAAAAAACAAAAGAAGAGGTCAGTGTAACCAGCAGCTGAGTCCTTGAAAAAGTTCACCAAAACTGATAAACCTCTAGCAAGACTCATGAAAGAAAGAAAGAAAGAAAGAAAGAAAGAAAGAAAGAAAGAAAAGAAGAGAAAATAAAAGAAAAAAGAAAGAGAGAGAGAGGGGTCCCTGGGTGGCTCAGTTGGTTAAGAGACTGCCTTTGGCTCAGGTCATGATCCTGGAGACCCGGGCTGGAGCCCCACATCAGGCTTCCTGCTCGGTGGGAAGCCTGCTTCTCCCTCTCTCACTCCCCCTGCTTGTGTTCCCTCTCTCGCTGTGTTTCTCTCTGTCAAATAATAAATAAAATATTTTAAAAAAAGAAAGAAAGAGAGAGAGAGAGAGACCAAATAAACAAAACCACTAATGAAAGAGGGAAAATAACACCACCACAGAATACAAATAACTTTAACAGAATATTATGAAAACCTGCATGCCAACAAATTCAACAATCTAGAAGAAATGGATAAATTCCTAGAAACATATAAATAATCGAAACAGAAACAAGAAAAAAAAGATAATTTGAAAAGACCAATTACCAGGAATGAAATCAAATCAATAGTCAAAAAACTCTCAAAAAACAAAAGTCCAGGACCAGACAGCTTCACAGGCAAATTCTACCAAACATTTAAAGAAGTTAATATCTATTCTTCTCAAACTATTTCAAAAAACAGAAAGGGAAGGAAAACTTTCAAATTCATTCTGATGAGGCCATTATCACCCTGATAGCTAAACCAGATAAAGACACTACAAAAAAGAGAACCACAGGCCAATATCTTTCATGGATATAGATGCAAAAGTCCTCAACGAACTATTAGCAAACTGAATCCAGCAGTATGTTATTTAAAAAAATCATATACACAATCGAGTGGTATTTATTCCCAGAATGCAAGGGTGGTTCAATAGTCCCCAAACAAACAACATGATATGTCACATCATTGAGAGAAAGGATAAAAACTGTATGATCATTTCAAACAAAGTACAACATCCATACATGATAAAAACTCTCTATAAAGTAAGTCTACAGGGAACATACATCAACATAATAAAAGTCTTACATGCAAAATCCATAGTCAAAATCAAACTCATTGGCGAAACACTGAGAGCTTTTCCCCTAAGGTTAGGAACATGACAAGGATGTCCACTCTCGCCACTTTTATTCAACACAGTACGTGAAGTCCTAGCCACAGTAATTAGACAATGGAAAGGCATCCAAATTAATAAGGAAGAAGTAAAACTCTCACTATTTGTAGATGACATGGTATTACATATAGAAAATCCTAAAGCCTCCACCAAAAAACTACCAGAACTGATACATGAATTCAGTAAAGCTGAAGGATACAAAATCAATGCACAGAAATCTGCTGCATTTCTATATGTCAATAATGAAGCAACAGAAAGAGAAATTAAGAAAACAATCCCATTTGCATTTGCACCAAACATAAAAAAAGATCTAAGAATAAACTTAACCAAAGAGGTGAAAGACCTATACTCTGAAAACTGTAAAAAACTAATGAAGGAAGGCGCCTGGGTGGCTCAGTGGGTTAAAGCCTCTGCCTTCAGCTCAGGTCATGATCTCAGGGTCCTGGGATCGAGGCCTGAGTCAGGCTCTCTGCTCAGCAGGGAGCCTGTTTCCTCTGCTCTCTCTGCCTGCCTCTCTGCCTACTTGTGATTTCTCTCTCTCTCTGTCAAATAAATAAATAAAATCTTAAAAAAAAAACTGATGAAGGAAATGTAAGATGATGCAAAGAAATGGAAAGGCATTCCATGCTCATGGACTAAAAGAAAAAATATTATTAAAATGTCTATACTACAGAAGCGCCTCGGTGGCTCAGTCATTAAGTGTCTGCCTTCAGTTCAGGTCAAGAATCCGGAGTCCCTGGATCAAGCCCATCAGACTCTCTGCTCAGTAGGAAGCCTGCTTCTTCCTCTCTCACTCCCCCTGCTTGTGTTCCCTCTCTAGCTGTGTTTCTGTCAGCTAAATAAATAAAATCTAAAAAAAAAAAAAAGAAAAGAAAAGAAATGTACCTCTTAGATGGATGCAAGTTCTTTTTTTAAAAAAAAAATTTCTGTACTACCCAAAGCAATCTACAGATTTAATGCTATCTCTATCAAAATATCGATGTTTTTCCCAGAACTAGAAAAAACAATCTTAAAATCCATATAGAACCACAAATGACATTAAATAACCAAAGCAATCTTGAAGAAGAAAAACAGGGGTGCCTGGGGGGGTGCTCAGTCATTAAGCATCTGCCTTTGGCTCAGGTCATGATCTCAGGGTTGTGAGATGGGACCCCACATCAGGCTCCATGCAGGGCATGGAATGTACTTGGGATTCTCTCTTCCTCTTCTTCTGCTCCTTCTCTCTCTCTCATTTTCTCTCTCTCTCTCTCAAAAAAAAAAAAAAATTTCTTCCCCAATACTAATTCATGATCAGTTCTTGCTGCTGTCCCTTTTTAGTTTCTTTCTTATTCAGCTTTCAGTTTTAGAGCCTCTTCTCAATAGCCCAATCAATTTGTTAAATCTTTAGATTTCAATCTAGAAAAGGAAAACTGAGTGACGTCATAACGCTCTGTGACAGATTATTATACGAGTTAGGAGGAACAGCCCTACTGTTTGAATTTCAACAAGGAAGAGAAGAAAAAGAAAAAGGCCTAAGATAGGGCAGATGAAAAGGTGCAAAAAGATACCTGATGTCCCAGAACACAGGCATCTGAGCAGATCTACAGGATCTACAAAATACACTGCAGTCAATATATCTGCCATATTTGAGTTATAGAGCGTCTAGAGCTGTGGAAAGATATGCAGGACCACCTACGTTATGATTAACATTACTGTGTTCTCAGTATCAAAAACAAGATGGACTCCTTGTCTCTAAGGAACTCATACTCAAGTGTAGAAAACAGATTCACAAGTAACTAAAATACACAGTTAAAAGAGAAGCATCTTATGCATTATAATGGGCAAAAAAAATGTTTTAAGTAAAAAATAATGGGCAACTGCCCTTTATTTATACCAAACACAGTGTGGCTAACCTGAGAGAATAAGGGAGAAAGGAGAAATAGGGGAAGAGAAAGAATGGGACACAGGGGCTGCTTGACAACCAGGGAACAGAAAGAAATGGAATCTACATAGTGATAAGAGATAAAGAAAAGGTAATGCTTTCTCTGCTTCATTTTATGTAGACGGAAGATGGTTAAAAAGTAGACTAGATAAAATTTTGAGTTCTAACCTATATTCTTGAATTCCCAATACCCACCTCCTTCTCATCCAGAAGTATAGAGAATTCTATCCTAAGTAGACACGATTCTCAGACTGAAGGCCAGAGGGTTGTCTGAATTGAAAGTAAGAAACTTAAAGAGACTTGTCACTTAAGACATGTGACTCCTAGGCTACGTTCTAGCTGCACTTGGTGTATTCTAGAGCTCCAAAACCAGTATGAATTGGTTTCACAACTTAAATATAGCAGATGAGCTCTTTTTTCAAAATCCCAAATTCCTTTTATGGAATGATACAGAAAAACTGGTGGGGAATAACTATTAGTGGTATTTTTTATTAATATTCTAAACCCACACAAACAGTAATCTAGATAACTACATTTATAAAATTAAATAATTCAGAATTAATAAACTAGAATGAAGAAACTCGATTAAATCAAATCTTTAGGTACATATTTTTCTATAGAATTTAGTACTTCATGGTGGCTGATTTATGAGCAATTGTAGAAATTTAGTGGCTGTGTTTTGAGATGGAAAAAAAAACCACGCTGACGCTGTGCTAAAGAAATACCATAAAGATGGGCAGTAAGAGGCCCTGGTTTCCCACAGTACAGAGTACTTGTGAACAACCTCCCTCTACCATTGCATCCTAAATGTTTAGGACACAGCTGAACCATTATAATATAGATAAGGCTTAACAAGTGCAACTACCAGGGGCGCCTGGGTGGCTCAGTTGGTTAAGCGACTGCCTTCGGCTCAGGTCATGATCCTGGAGACCAGGGATCAAGCCCCACATCGGGCTTCCTGCTTCGGCGGGAAGTCTGCTTCTCCCTCTCTCAGTCCCTCTGCTTGTGTTCCCTCTCTAGCTGTGTTTCTCTCTGTCAAATAAATAAATAAAATCTTAAAAAAAAAAAAACAAACAAGTGCAATTCCCAAATCAGTTCCTCCATTTAAATGTGATGCAGATGCCTTTAGATTTTATACCACACCCGTGATAAAGTCCAGATCTAGAACTAGGACTTGCAACATGCAGATCAAGGAGAACAGGAATCGCCCAGTCCATTTACCAGAACTTTTAGAATAAAAAACAGGTGCCACCTTGTGGTTACTAAGGTCACTCTTAAACAATGACTTTCTTATAAGCCAAATTCATATCTATTTTCTTCTCCTTTAAAATTCTGTTACAGACATCTTCCTTAAACTCTTGGACTTGATATGCTTACAATCTGTAAATTTCATTAAAATGCTATATCTCCTCACATAAAAACACAATCACAATTCATGCTAAGTGACTGCCAAGCATGGCAAACATGACAAGCAAGTTTCCTAATTCTAGGACCCGCTCACCACCTGCCTTTCAGTTACCTGCATGTTCAAAGGTAGGTGAGGACTTTCATAAAAATGGTGACATGAACACAGGGGTCCCTCCATCCTGTGAACTGTGGAACAGCCCAAAGAGAAACACTCAACTTTCTATTCTGCATATTGACTTCTGACATTTTACAAGGCGACTGTATATGTTAGGTTTGGAGTTAATAAAAAATAATAAAGTAAGTGTACACGTTCACCTTACCCAAGAACTGTGTTACTGGATGATCCCAGGAAGTCAGAACATGTGTGTGTGTGTGTGTGTGTGTGTGTGTGTGTACAACCCAAATTCCCCCCAACAAAATGTAAGCCTGTGGAACAGGCACGCATATTACTCACCTTTAAGAAGTTTTGCTGTATTAGCTAAACTCCTGAGGGCACGGGCAAGCCACACACAATTTGGGGCTAGTTAGGCAGTGGGTCAAAACACGTGCTTCCAAGAACCCTCCAGGCTCCGCGCGCTAGCAGCCGGAGCTCCAACGGACCTCCTTAGAATTCCTGCAGGTAACGGTCGCTAGGGTGGAGGTGGACGCTCGGACCAGTAGCTGCGGTCTCATCCGCGGTCCAGCTTGAGACCGTTGCCTTTCCTTCCCGGAAATGAGCCTCAGCGCCTCCAAGGTTGCGCCCGAGGCCCGGCGGGAGGTGGAGGCGGAGCAAGAGCCGGAGTCCTCCGCAGAGAAGGCTGAGCCGGAGCCGGAGCCGGAGGGGAAGCCACAGCCCGAGGCTGGGCTGGAGTCAGAACTGGAGCCGGCGCGGGGGCCAGAGGAGAGGCGGGAAGCGAAGGCCCGGCCTGGGCCAGACTCCGGGAAGCCATCGGAGGTGGAGGCAGGCCCGCAGGCAAGGCCGCACCCCACCTCCAAGCTGGAGCCAGAGCGGCCCTTGAAGTCAAGTCAAGGACAGGAACCCCAGTTGAACTGGGCTTCAGGGCAGGGCGCACAGCCCCTTGGGGCGTCCCAGTCCAAGTCGAGGTCAGCGAGGGGGGGTTCAAGCCTGCAGGCATCACAGTCAGGGTCAGCAAACCAGTCGTCGGAGAGACCCCGCTGCCACACCGACTGCCTGCAGGCGCCCCTCTCCCGCGCCTTCGGAAGGCTGGGGTGGGAGGTGGGCTCACACCCCTGGATCTTCCTGCTGGTGCCCATGATGCTGACAGCCATTCTGGGCACCGGCTTCATTTACTTGCCCAAGGATAAGGAAGAAAACCTCGAGGAGCAGTACACCCCCATAGGGAGCCCGGCCAAGGCTGAGCGGCGCTTCGTGCAGGGACATTTCACTGCCAACGACTCTTCCAGCTTCTCCATCTCCAGGAAGAGCACCCAAGTCAATTTTGCTTGCATTCTGGCGGTCTCCAACACCCCCTCACTGCTGGAACAAGAAGTCCTGGAAGAAATTAGTAAACTGGACAATGTGATACAGAATCTGTCTCTGACCGAGGAAAACGGAACCCAGATCCACTACAATCAGGTGTGCGCTAAGAACCAAGACCTCTGCGTCCCCTCCAACCCGCTCCTGGCTGTCTGGCGGAGGAACAAGAACCTCGACCTGAGAAACATCACCTTCCCAATCTTCACCCAAATGGGTCAGCCCATCTTCCTGGCGGGCACCATTGGAGGAACCTTACTAGGCATGAGTACTGGAAGGAGCCAGTTACTCTTGGAGGCCAAAGCCTTGCGACTAATGTACTTCCTGAACACTGAGGACGGAGAGGTCGATGAGCTTAGCAAGATGTGGTTGATCCATTTCCTAAACCAGATTAGCAACATCGAAAAGAATCTGGCCTTGAAGAAGATCCAGGTACGGTGGATGGGCTTTAGAGGGAGACCGGGAGAAGGTGGGAGGAATAAGGACA
This sequence comes from Spilogale gracilis, assembly GCA_004023965.1. Taxonomy (NCBI): domain Eukaryota; kingdom Metazoa; phylum Chordata; class Mammalia; order Carnivora; family Mephitidae; genus Spilogale; species Spilogale gracilis. The sequence continues at coordinate 19,983 of PITA01022203.1, read as the reverse complement.
CTTTTTCCAAGGATCAAAGCAGTAGCACTCCCTGATTACTTGATGGAGCCCTTGGCTTGAAGCTGGGAGTGCTCTACTCTCTTTGGTACTTAATCCAACTTCCTTCATCTCACATTTCAAAGGATGCCACAAACCTTAAATGGTCTGGTAGAAAACAAAACTCCTACATCCTACAGGTGGGTCTGTTCCATACAGACGTTGATCATCAGGTTTCCTAGTCAAATGACTTTGAAATTCCTACTTTTAGTTAACGTCTTTACTCTTGGGGGAGCCCCCTTAAACTTGTTTGGAGTTCACTGAAATTAAAAAACAAAACAAAGCAAAACAAACCTTTGAGCAGAAGAATATGGTGTGTTTTTGTTTTTTGGGGTTTTTTTTTTAATATGTTATTTATTTGACAGAGAGAAACACAGCTAGAGAGGGAACACAAGCAGGGGGAGTGAGGGAGGGAGAAGCAGGCTTCCCGCCCAGCAGAGAGCCCGATGTGGGACTCGATCCGGGGTCTCTGGGATCATGACCTGAGCTAAAGGCAGTTGCTTAACCAACTAAGCCACCCAGGCACCCCAGAACATGGTGTTTTTGAAAAGAGAACTAGCTCAGCATTTTTTGAGTAAGTTATAGAATAGTGCAAGGCACGTGCTAACTACTCTTTAATGCTGGGCCAGCAAGCCCTCTAATACTTGCGAATAAGCCTGGTCAAAGTGAGACAAATACTGGAAAAAGCCTTTGAATACCAGAGCTTTCTGAAATATCAGTGCAATCAAAATAGTAAAAGACAACAGCCTAATAAAATTTAGAAAAAGCAACATTTTTCTGTGGCTATGAATGACTTCATCGTCTTATATTAAACTCAGATTTTATACGTTCAGGAGTTTTAAACTTGGGGTTTTTGTGAAAGACTTTGGAAAGCATGCCATAGATTTATGGGAAGAAGCAAATCTGTATTGTCTTCTTTATTCTAAAGTCATAGTTTTAACGTGTTAGGTCAGTGAATAAGCTGTAGTGTTTCAGTACTGTTTATAACTTATACACAAATATTGGAATGAAAAGTTATTTACTTGAGTATATTTTCTGTGGCAGGTGGTCTACTTTACATCACTTTCCAGACAACTAGAATTTCAAGCCACTTCTATGACGGTGATTCCTTTGTTTCACTTGGCATACTTTCTAATCGTATTATTCGCCATCGCATCATGCTACAGGTAAAACAGTTTTATTAGTTGCTTAACTCTTTTTAAAAAATATTTGTGTGTGGTGAAATATACATAAAAGATACAAAATATGTCATTTCAGTCATTTTTCAATGTATAATTCAGTGGCATTAATTATATTGACACTGTTGTACAACCACCACAACTATGTTTCTAAACATTTTCCATTGCCCCAAACAGAATTTTATAAGCCTTAGGCAATAACCCTCCATGGCCTCCCACTACCCCCAGCCCAGCCCAGTCCCAGTTAACCTTTTTTTTTTTTTTTTTTTTTTAAGATTTTATTTATTTATTTGACAGAGCCAGCAAGAGAGGGAATACAAGCAGGGGGAATGAGAGAGGGAGAAGCAGGCTTTCTGCCCAACAGGGAACCAACTTGGGGCTGGATCCCAGGACCTGGGGTTATGACCTGAGCCAAAGGCAGACACTTAATGGACTGAGCCACCCAGCACCACCCCCCCAGTTAACCTTTATCTACTTTCTATCTCTATGAATTTGCCTATTCTAGAGATTTTATCTAAGTGGAATCATAAAACATTTGTTCTTTTGTGACTGGCTTATTTCACTTAGCATAATGTTTTCAAGGTTCAGCTATGATGTAGCGTGTATCAAAACTTCATTCCTTGTTATGACTGACTAATGTTTCATCATATATAAATAGTGCTGTTTATTCACTTATCTGTTGATGGGCACTTGGAATGTTTCCACTTTTTAGCTATCGTGAATAATGCTGCATTGAACACTGGTGTACAAATATTTGAGCTCCTGTTTTCAAATCTTTTCAGTATATACCTAGGAGTTGAATTGGCGAGTTACATAATTCTGTGTTCAGCCCTTTTGAGAAGTGCCAAACTGCTTGCCACCAACACTATCTCATGTTATATTCTACCAGCAAAGTATCTTTTCATGTGCTTATTGGCCATTTGCCTGTCTTCTTTGGAGAGATGTCTATGCAGTCCTTTGCCCATTTTTTAATTGGGTTGTTTGTCTTCTGTTAATGAGTTCTTTGTGTATTTTGGAATATTAAGTCCTTATCATATTTGTAGGGGCATCTGGGTGGCTCAGTTGAGCATCCAGCTCTTGGTTTCAGCTCAGGTCATGACCTTAGGGTTGTGAGATCAAGCCCCGAGTTGGGCTTGGTGCTGGACGTAGAGCCCATTTAAGATTGTCTCTCTCTGTGTCTCTGTCTCTCTCTGCCCCTCTCCTCTGTTCATGCTCTTGCACTTTCTCTCCCTTTCTCTCTCTCTCTTACAAAAAGATATATGATTTATGAATATTTCCTCCTACTCCATGTGCTGTCTTTTTACTATCTTGATAATGTCTTTAATGCACAAAAGCTTTTAATTTTGATAAAATCCAATTTATCTTTTAACATTTTTCTTTTGCTGCTTATGCTTTTGATGTTACATCTATGAATCCAAGTCCAAGGTCATGTACATTTGCCCTGTTTCCTTCTAAGAATTTTATGGTTTTAGTTCTTATATTTAAGTTGATCAGTTTTTAGTTCATATTTGTATATGGTGTGAATAGAGATCTAACTTCATTCTTGCATATATGAAAATCCAGTTGTCCAAGTACCATGTTTTGAAGAGATTGTTCTTTCCCAGTTGATTAGATTTGGCATCCTTGTCAAAACTCAATTGGCTGCTGGGACACCTGGGTGGCTCAGTTGTTGAGCGTCTGCCTCTGGCTCAGGTCATGATCCCGAAGTCTTGGGATTGAGCCCCGCATCGGGCTCCCTGCTCAGCGGGAAGCCTGCTTCTCCCTCTCTCACTTCCCCTGCTTGTGTTCCCTCTCTAGCTGTGTTTCTCTCTGTCAAATAAATAAAATCTTTAAAAAAATAATCAGTTGTCTGTTTTCCATGACATGGATGGAACTGGAGGGCACTGTGCTGAGTGAAATAAGTCAATCAGAGAAAAGATAATTATCATATGATCTCTCTAATATGAGGAATTTGAGAGGCAGGGTGGGGAATCGTGGGGGGTAGGGAGGAAAAAAAATGAAACAAGATAGGACCGGGGAGGGAGACAAACCATAAGAGACTCTTAATCTCAGGGAACAAACTGAGGGTTGCTAGGGGATTGGGGGGGAAGGATAGGGTGGCTGGGTTATGGAATAAGCAAACAAATAAACAAGCAAACTTCTGTAGAGTTCTTTATCTTTCTAAAAAAAAGTCAATTTGCTGTAGATGTATAGGTTTATTTCTGGACTCTCAATTCTATTCTGTTAGCCTAGATGTCTGTTGATATGCCAGTACCACACTGTTTTAATTGCTGTAGCTTTGTTGTGAGTTTTGAAATCTGGAAATCTCAGTCCTCTAATTCTTTTCTTCTTTTTCATGATTATTTTGGATATCCAGGGATCCTTGCAATTCCATATGAATTTGAGGGTTGGCTTTTCCATTTCTTAAGAAAACAAAAAGACCATTGGCATTTTGTAATAAAGATTGTGTTGACTCTATAGGTTGCTTTAAGTGATATTGACATTTTAACAATATTCTCTTCCTCCCTAATAAACTACGGATGTCTTTCCATTAATTTAGGTCTTCTTTAGTTTATTTTACCAAATTTTTGTAATTTTTAGTCTTTCATTTCCTTGGTTAAATTTATTTCTGAGTATTTTATTCTTTTAGACACTATTTAAATGGAATTGCTTTTTTCATATTATTTTTGGATTGTTCATTTCACATAAATAGAAACACAACTGATTTTTATGTGTTGATCTTGTATCTGCAGCTTTGCACAATTTATTTATTAACTCTATTAGTTTTATTGTAGATTCTTTGAAAATTTCATGTATAGAATCATGTAATCTGTAAAAAGGAGGAATAGTTATATTCTTCACTTTCAATTTGAATTCCTGTTATTTCTACTTCTTATCTAATTGTTCTGGTTAACACTTCTACTTCAATGTTGTATGTCATTGGTGAAAACAGGCATCTCTATCTTGTTCCAGATTTTAGGAGGAAATCTTTCAGTCTTTCACTATGGAACATAATGTTAGCTATGCAGTTTTCATAAATGCACCTATCATTTTGAGGAAGTTCATTTCTATTCCTTGTTTTTTGAGTGTTTTTATTGTAAATGGGTATTGGATCTTGTCAAATGCCTTTTTCTGCATCTATTGAGATTGTCATGTAGTTTTTATCCTTTGTCCTATTAGTATGGAATATTACATTGATTTTTCCCATGTTGAACCACTCTTGCATTCCTGGGATAAATCCCACTTGGCCTTTTAATGTGCTATTGAATGGGGTTTAGTAGAATTTTATTAAGGACATCTGCATCCATATTCATAAAAGATATTGATCTGTAGTTTTCTTCTTGTAGTCTTTAGCTTGCATTAGTATTAGTGTTCCTTCTTTTTCCGTTTTTGGGAAGGATTTGAGAATGACTGGTGTTAATATATTTAGTAAAATATATTTATTTTTTTCTTTATATATTTAGTAAAATTCACCAGTAAAATGATCTGGTCTTGGACTTTTCATTTTGGGGGAGGTTTTTGATTATTGATTCAGTCTTTTTACTTGTTACATGCCTGTTGAGATTTTCTATTTCATCTTGAGTCAGTTTATGTCATTTGTTTGTTTCTAAAAATTTGTGCATTTCATCTACGTTATCTAATTTGTTGGTGTAAGTTTATAGTTTTTTAAAAATAATCCTCTCTACTTCTCTATAAGCAATAGTAATGCCTTCACTTTCATATCTGATTTAGTTATTTGGAGCTTCTTTTTTCTTTGTCACTCTAGATAAATGTTGTCAATTTGTTGATATTTTTAAATAGCCAGATTTTACTTTTGTTGGTTCTCCTTTGTTTTTCTATTCTGTTTTATTTTTCTCTATTCTAATCTTTTCGTTTCCTTCCTTCTGTTAGCTTTGGGTTCTGTTTTGTTTCTATTTCTACAATGTTTCTAGTACCATAAGGTGATTTAAGATCTTTTTCTTTTTTCTTTTTTTTTTTTTTTAAAGATTTTACTTATTTGACAGAGAGAAACACAGCGAGAGAGGGAACACAAGCAGGGGGAGTGAGCGAGGGAGAAGCAGACTTCCCGCCAAGCAGGGAGCCCGATGTGGGGCTCGATCCCAGGTCTCCAGGATCATGACCCGAGCCGAAGGCAGTCGCTCAACCAACTGAGCCACCCAGGCGCCCCCGTGGATCTTTTTCTTTTTTTAATGTAGTATACATTTATCTGTGAGCACTGGTGTTGCTACATCCAGTAAGTTATCATATGCTGGGTATTTGTTTTCATTTGTTGCTAAGTATTCTCTAATTTCCCATGTGATTTCTTCTTTGGCCCATTAGTTATTAAATAGTGAATTAATTTCCATATATTTTGAATTATCCAGTTTTCCCTGTATTATTGATTTGGAGCTTCACTCCATTGTTGATTGAAGATACTTTGGGGGGCACCTGGGTGGCTCAGTTGGTTAAGCCACTGCCTTAAGCTCAGGTCATGATCCTAGACTCCCAGGATCGAGTCCCACATCAGGCTCCCAGCTCCCTGGGAAGTCTGCTTCTCCCTCTGACTTTCTCCCCTCTCATGCTCTCTCTCTCTCTCTCTCTCTCTCTCTGTCTCTCAAATACATAAAATTTCTTTAAAAAAAGGAAAGAAAAGATACTTCGTGTAATTTCAATATTTATACATTTTAAGACTTGCTGTGTAACCAAACATGATCTATTCCAGAGAATGTTTCATGTCCACTCGAGAATAATGTATATTCTGCTATCATTGGGTTGACTGATCTATATATTTCTGTAAGTCTAACTGACTTATAATTTGTCCATTTCTTATGTTTCCTTGTGAAGGATCTGCCTAGAGGTGTTCTCCATTATTGAAAGTGATATATTGAATTCTCCAACTGTTATTGTAGAGCTACTTATTTCTCTCTGCCAGTCGGTCAATATTTGCTTCACATATTTTGGGTCTCTGCTGGTGGTGCATGCATGTTTGTAGTTTATAAATCCTCTTGATGAATTGGCCTTTTTATCAATATATAAAGTTCTTCTTTGTCTTTTTTAACCATTTTTAAAATAAAGTCTCTTTTATCTTCTATCAGTATATCCACCCCTGCTGTCCTTTGGTTACTATTCATATGGAATATCTATCTTCATCCTTTAACTTTAAATCTGTTTATGTCTTGAATCTAAAGAGTCTCTCATAGACACTGTATAGTTGAGTCATGCTATTTTATCCATTCTGTCTGTCTCGACATTTTGACTGGAGAGTTTAATCCACTTACACTTAAAATAACTGTTGACAAGGAAGAACTTCTGCTATTTTGCTATTTGTATTCTGTATATCGTATAGCTTTTTTCCCTCATTTCATCCATTATGCTTCTTGAATGTTTAAATTTTATTTTTCTAGTGAACTGCTTGATTTTCTTGTTATTTCCTTTGGCAATGATTTTGTGAGATTCTCTTTGTAATTACCATGGAGATTCATATAATTCTTAATTTAAAACAATCTACATTAAACTGTACCAACTTAACTTCAAATCAGATTCCCCCTTCCCTGGAGTTCTCTATTGTTTTATAATGTGTTTAGGACTGCAGTAGTCCAGGGCGCCTGGGTGGCTCAGTGGGTTAAAGCCTCTGCCTTTGGCTCAGGTCATGATCTCAGGGTCCTGGGATTGAGGCCCGCATCAGGCTCTCTGCTCAGCAGGAAGTCTGCTTCCTCCTCTCTCTCTGCCCTCTCTGCCTGCCTCTCTGCCTACTGTGATCCCTTTGTCTGTCAAATAAATAAATAAAATCTTAAAAAAAGAAAAAAAAAGACTGCAGTAGTCCATGTTGTTAATGATTTTACCGAAGTATTATTATAAACACTAATTCTTGTTTTTGTATTCACTGAAGTTTCTGTACCTTGGCTTGTCTTTAGCTAGTCTCTTGACATAGATTTCCTTTGATGCCAGGAGCTCTCCCATTTTTTCAAAATGGTTCTATGCCTCGACCTTCAACACCTAGCAAGGCTTAAACCATGCCTGGGGATCAGCCCTAGGTGAAAGCTCAGAATTGGTTTCATCCAGTAATAAAGCTATTACCACTTTAAGACTGCTGTGGCCTTAATGCTATTGCCACCTCGAGACTGTGGCCACTTTAACACATCTGCTACTTTATGGTCACTGCCACTTTAGGATTTCACCACACTGGAGAGGGAGAGTGACGGGGCATGTCAAATCACTCTAAAACCTTCCAACTATTTTGAAGTGCTCCCCGACCTTTTCTTTTATTCAACACTTGTTTAGTTGTTGTAAGCATTTGACTATCTTCCAGAGTTCACAGAATTCTGAAAAAATATGCTTGTTTCTCTATATTTCTGGGCAAGGTAATGAGACTTGGGATATTCCTACTCCAGGTTTTGCTGATGTCCAACACTAAACTCTTATTTTTTAAACTTTTTTCCCCATTAGCAATAGTGTGCAGAAAAAAAAAAAGTAAAAAATAGTAAAAAAAAATAGTAAAAATAGTAAAAAAGTAAAAAAAAATAGTAAATAGTAAAAATAGGGACGCCTGGGTGGCTCAGTCAGTTAAACATCTGCTTTAGGCTCCGGTCTTGGTCCCAACATCCTGGGATTGAGTCCCACAGCAGGCTCCCTCTGCCTGCTGCTTCCCCTCCTTGTGCTCCCTGTCTTTCTAACAAATAAATAAATAAAATCTTTGTTAAAAATTGTGGCCAGTTTTGTTTGATTTGGCATATGATTTTTACCTTACATATTGTGCCAATTACGACCATTTGGAGGCAGATATGTTGACAGAACTAAACAAGTCCTTATTTCTAAGTTTGAACTAGTACTTTATATAAAAAGATAATCTTTAATTGACTTACGTATCTTCATTGTTCTGATGTAGGATTTACCTTGTTAAGCACCTAAAAATTGTTATCTAGGCGTTAGGGTTAATTTGGGCTCTTGTGATCAGAAAGCTAAAATGCAAAAAATATCAGCAAATAGAAGAATTTAGATGTAGAAAGAACCACACAGATTGTATCATTCCAGTGATTCCCACAGGAGAGTCACAGTGATGAAGTTTTAGAATATAAGTGAGGTTCAGTGGTGTAGAGACTGGACTCGATGATCATGAAAGAATTCTGGAGACGTCTTTGGTGCAAAACGGTGGTTTATTAAACCATAGAGACAGGACCAATGGGCAGAAAGAGCTGCTGCGCTGGGTTTGTGAGGGATGAGTGATTATACTATGGGGTTGGGGAAAGTAAGGAAAAAGAGAGGTTTCAAAAGAACTTTGATATGGTAAAGAGGACCTACGAGATACCTAAGGCCTTGCCAGTGTCAAATTAAGGTTGTTTTTCCTTCTAGTGAGGGCTTCCTGGAGGAATACCACATTCCTCCTATCCCACATCTTTGCCAATGAGCTTTAGGTTTAGAAGAAATTTAACTTTATTTACATTTCCCTCTGCCTCAGCCTCCTTCAATTTTATGGAGAGGATGATGTTAGGGCTTCCGGGACTGAGTTATGGGTCTCTGGAAGTTAAGCTATTGATAAGAAAGCGTCTTCCTTGTAAAGCACTAGGATATTTGTAAATCAAGGGAGACTCAGGTCTTGCAGAATTGTCATCTCTACAAATTAACTATTTGTTTTTCCTTTAGGGCAGCTACGAGTGCCTGAGGAATGTCACACGTCACAATTTCTAATTTCTAATTTAGCCATTCTCTGCCAAGTGAATAAAAAATTCAGAGTATTTGGGGTTCCTGGGTGGCTCATTTGTTAAGTGTCTGTCTTCGACTCAGGTCAGGATTCCAGAGTCCTGGGATCAAGCCCAGTGTCTGATGTTGGGCTCCCTGCTTGGCAGGAAGCCTGCTTCTCCCTCTGTCACTCCCCCTCCTTGTGTTTCCTTTCTAGCTGTGTTTCTCTCTGTCAAATAAATAAATAAAATCTATTAAAAAAAATTCAGAGGATTGGCATCTTGCTGCCAGTGATGCAGATTTGGATCTGACTGAGCATTGGGATCGTATGAGGAAAGATTTAAACATTTAGAATCTGCAGCTTCGCTGCAAACCTACCGAATAAGGTTCTGCACAGCTAAGTTCCAGGGAATCTAAAGTTTTTTTTGTTTGTTTGTTTTTTAAAGATTTTTTTATTTATCCATTTGACAGAGAGAGAGATCACAAGTAGGCAGAGAGGCAGGCAGAGAGAGAGAGAGAGAGAGAGACACACACACACACACATATACACACACACCCAGGGAAGCAGGCTCCCTGCTGAGCAGAGAGACCATTGTGGGGGTGGATGTGCAGAGAGCCCGATGTGGGGCTCCACCCCAGACCCTGAGATCATGACCTGAGCCGAAGGCAGAGGCTTTAACCCACTGAGCCACCCAGGTGCCCATGTTCCAGGGAATCTAAAGTTCTAAGACTCTCCTAGGTCATTCTGATAAACTGCTTAAAACAAAATCCTTTGGGGGATTGGAATATCTACAGATGTACTCACCAAACTCCTATAGTGTTTCACTTTCAAATTTTCTCTTCCATGGTCTGTTAAACATTGAAATAAAGGTCATTGAGAGAATGTCAACTCAGCAAGTAGTCAAAGTAAAGTCATACCTCCATCCTCTGAAAAATTTACACCAAAAAATTTGGAAACTTGAAAGAGGGAATGGAAATAAATGTGTCATATATAAATTTTATCCTCCTTAACCTTTCTTATTTCAGTTCATCTTTGTTGCTTTCTTCTTTTAAAGTGCTATAAACCAGTATAGTTGTAAGAAAGTATTCATTAGAGTCAAATTTTATTCTAACAAAGCAATTTACTTTTACTCTGGGATTTTGTCTGTGTGGTTGATTTGGGGCCCTGAATTTAACTCCTGGCACTGGTGGGTTGAAAACAGTGAAATACAACCATGGTGTAGAATTTTTTTTCATAAGAAAGTTTAGCTCTTTTACTGTTACCACAGTAAAAGGTCTTTATGCATGTTCTTACTGTATTAGAATCAGTGCTCCCATTTCCATAGCTAACTCTTAGTTTTCAATCCAAACTTAGTTTCCTTCTCCTACTAAAAATATCTAGAGACGAGTATCAGTCATTTGTTTTGAAGCAGTTAACAAATAAGTGAAATATAAAACCAGAGATTGTCGACATTTTAAAACGTAATGTGGTGGGTTCTTGAGTGGCTCAGTTGGTTAAGCATCTACCTTCGGCTTAGATCATGATCCCAGAGTCCTGGGATCCAGTCCCGCGTGGGGCTTCCTGCTCAGCGGGAAGCTTGCTTCTCCTTCTGCCTGCCACTCTCCCTCCTTGTGCTCTCTTTCTCTCTCTCTCTGACAAATATATAAATATAATCTTTTAAAAAAGTATAATGTTGGGGCGCCTGGGTGGCTCAGTTGGTTAAGCGACTGCCTTCGGCTCAGGTCATGATCCCGGACACCCAGGATTGAGTCCCACATCGGGCTCCCTGCTCGGCGGGAAGCCTGCTTCTCCCTCTCTCACTCCCCCTGCTTGTGTTCCCTCTCTCACTGTGTTTTTCTCTGTCAAATAAATAAATAAAAATCTTTAAAAAAAAAAGGTATAATGTTGTGGTCGTTGGATAGGTAGAGGTAGAGTACTGAATCCATACTTTAAAATGCTGTCTATATATTCCCATTTCTGGGAAACAGGCACAGCCTGTGTTATTCAAAGTGGACTACATTTTCAATTCTTTTGCAATTAGTAGCAACTTTTCAAAAGCCTACTTCAGCAGTAAATGAGAATTCTGAAAACATTTTAGGAGTCTTTCTACATTTTGCTAACCACAAAACATATTGAACTGACTCTGAAATACAGGAGCTATTTATTAGACTTGCATCTACAGTGACCTAGCGTCAAGGGTTAGGTGAAAAGAGCACTAGCTATGGGTACTTTGTCTGCTACAGCTTGCCCTCCCTTTGCTTTTGTAGTCCATATTCACCCTCTGAAGAGCAGAGTGGAATTTACCATCAGTAGTGTTTTAGTACAACTCCATGGTTCTTGACTACCAGTCAGTGGAGTCGTGCTTGCTTAGCTGCAGAAGAATCACCCAGGAAGGCTGGTAAAAGCACAGATTTTCTGTTCCCACTCTCCTTTTTCCCACTTGGTCTGGGATGGTGCCTGGGAATTAAAGGTCTTCAATAGACAGGTATGGGAATTATTGCCCAAGAGCCTTCTGCACAGGGGTCTAAGTCAAGAATGTTAGAAACTGATGGAATTTCAGTATAGAATTTACCACCACAAATCCCATGGTTTTTCCTTCCAAATTTACAGGTGTGACTGTGTACGCAACAAAACGTGGGTTGCAGCCTTTGGGGTGATTTCTGTTGCCTTGGCAGTGGTGAGCAGCTTTGGCCTGATGTTGTACATGGGGGTGCCATTTGTGATCATAGTTGCAAATTCACCGTTTCTTATTCTGGGTGAGTAAAACAAAACATGAGCCTCCATGTTGTATATGTGGGGGTGTGGGGTAGATAAGGGAAGGAGTTTAGGTTAGCTTAAGCAAGATAATTACATTTAGGTGGCCCTATAGATCCAAATGAGGTGACAGGAAGAAAGAAAACCAAATTGAATTGTGTATCTTTAGAGGTAGAAAAATCTAGTACCCCAAATGGAAAAACACAGACAAGGGACATGAACAGACAGTTCACATCCCAAAAATCTAAAATATGAGTCACTGGAAAATATAAGGAAAAAAATACTCTGATCTCTCAATTAACCAAGTGATGCAAATTAAAACAAAAGCTAGGCACCTTGTTTTCTTATCGGATAAATGTCAGCAAGATTGAAGGAAGTTTCCATGGAAATGAACACTCATTCTTCTAGGGGAAAATTGTAAACTGGTACACCCTTCTTTTCATCCAGTTGCAAATCAGAAGACTTAAAAATTAAACAGGGAATGCCTTTGGCTTACTGATTCCACTTTCTAGGGATTGGTCCTAATAATTGAATAAGTGTTCAAAAAAGTAAAACAAGTATGTTCATTTTGGCATTGCTTAGAACAGGAAGGTTTTGAAAACCGTCTAATCTCTTATCAACATGGGATTGGATGACTCAAACATAACATATTAAAATTTTGAATCATATTCAGTCCTTAGAAAGAGGTATATCTGTAAAGTTTATAAGGTAGATATGAGGTGTATAACTTCTATCAGAAAAATACTGGTTATGAAACATGGTGTTCAAAATAGAGAGATATAGTTGTATGGGTGTATTTGTATTGGACAAATTCTAGATGGATGTATGTAAAAATGGAAGGGTAGAATTACAGTTGTTTACATTTTTTCTCCATATCTTCCTGTAATTTCAGAATTTATTTTATAATAAGCATGAGACAACAAAAGGGATTTCTATTTGAGAAAGTAAGAAGCTTGGAAGAGGTAGTATTTGGACGAGCTATAGGCTGGATGTTAGGTCATCCCTTCCTAGTACATAGCCACACTTAGTCACTCACTACCCCTCACAGCCATTAATAACTATGGTTAAGGCATATATAATTTACTTAATGTAAACCAGGATTGTAAAATTTGTGTATTCACAGGACTGTGAATGGATATGTGTGTATGTGTGTATCTGTGTGTGATTTAAGCAACTCAAGCAAGAAATGTGTGAGGGCAATTTCCGAATAAGGTTCTATAAATAATAAAACTAGTTTTTAAATACCTAATAAGTATCAATGAGTTCATTCTTGGTCCTGAGTACTTCTGATTCTTCCCTTTTGTCCAGCCGAGTACAAATGAAATCCTCAAGGCCAATAGCCATAGGATGTCAAGATGCAGTTTGTGACAGACTGGGTAGCCTTATGTTAATTCAGATCATTCTGCCTGCTTGATCATACCCAGAGAACATCTGATCAGAGGCAAAGTTGCAATTCCTAGTACCCTCCCATGGAGAAGATACCCCCAAATTGAAATGAAGATCAACATTTTGTTCCATTTTGTGTATTTTCTTGTTTATTTTATTGAGTTTGTATCAATATAGATGGGTGAAAGTAGTGTCAACTCTAGTAGAAAGCTTGAGGCAGATGAAATTTATCTGCAAATGCTCATGGTATCCTTACTAATCCCTTTTCTTCTTTCTAGTTCTTCTTTCCAAGTTTTCAGTGGTGATTTGAAAGTCCTCAAATGTTCTTCTGTCCTCTCTATTCCAAACCAGTCCTGAAACATACCTGTGAAAAAGAATTACCTAGTAGACGTTAATATGCAAGGGATTCTTGAACTTCACTTTGGCGCACATGTCTGATCTCAAGAGTACTCACATTTTCATAACAATGTCTTAACCTAGGAAAGTAACTTTAAATGATAACATATTGGGTATCAAAAACAAGCTTGGAGGAAAATAATATTTATGTGGTTGTGTGTGCAGTGTGTGTGTGTGTGTGTGTGTGTGTGTGTGTGTGAATTCTGTGGTGCCTCTCAAATCCTACCACATTGATAGTTAGATGCTAACTGTAGAACAGATAATCTAGCCAACAGAATGTTGTCTTGATGTATCTGTGCATTTGTGTTAAATAGTTTTTCAGGGGAAATGGTCTCTCATGTAATCCAGTGGAATCAAAGACATTGCTAATCCTGCTTCAGCTAACACCCACAACAGGTTTCCTGACTCATCATTAAAACACCCTGCATGAAGACTAGGAGCAGAGTACCCTGTGCTATGTACAAATAATGGGAGGATATACAAAGCCCTGAGTTATTACAGAGAAAGGGGTGAATTCTGGTGTGGATTCAGAGGCAACCAGAGAAAGCAACAGAGAATGTAGTATCAAAGCACAACTTTGGGGAGATAAATCAGACCTTAAGAGATGGACAAAGAAGATGGCTTGAGTTTATGTATTTAATTTTTAATGGATATTAATATGTATGAAGATTTTTTTTCTTTTTTTAACAGGTGTCGGGGTTGATGATGTGTTCATAATGATTTCTGCCTGGCAGAAGACCAGCCTCATGGATAACATAAAACAGCGTCTGTCCAATGTCTACTCCCAAGTGGCGGTGTCGATCACAATCACCACCATCACCAATGTCCTGGCCTTCTACACGGGGATTATGACCTCTTTCAGGTCCGTACAATACTTTTGCATTTATACAGGAACAACTCTGCTCTTTTGTTATTTCTATAACATCACCTGTTTCGGGGCATTTATGGCCCTGGATGGTAAAAGAGAAGTAGTCTGTCTACGCTGGTTGAAAAACCCAGAAACTCCAGATCAAAAATATTCCTCATTAAAAAGTTCCTGCTGTGCCCCATGTGGTTCTCTCCCAAACGAACAAGAAACTGATGTCCATCCGATGAATTTGTTCTTTCGAGACTATTTTGGCCCTTTTCTCACACGCACTCAGTCCAAATTTTTGGTCGTGTTTATATACATTTTGTACATCATAAGTAGCATCTATGGGTGTTTCAAAGTGCAGGAAGGTTTAGACCTTCGAAATTTGGCAAGTGATGATTCCTACATCACACCGTATTTTAATGTAGAAGAAGAATATTTTTCAGACTATGGTCCCAGGGTTATGGTTATTGTTACTGAAGCTCTTGACTACTGGAATAAAGATGTTAGGCAAAAACTGGAAATATGTCTGGCAGATTTAGAAAACAGTGAATATGTAGATAAAAATCTTACAGAGTTTTGGTTACAAGAGTATGTGAAATATATGGAAAACAGCAAACAAGATGTAAATGATAAGGATACTTTCATGAATGGTTTGCCCAATTTTTTAAAACATGTTCCACTTTTTATGTTTGATATTAATATTTCATCATCACATGAAATCATTTCTTCCCGGGGCTTCATTCAGACCGTGGGTGTTTCTTCTTCAATCGATAAGAAGATGATGTTATCCCAGTTACGAAGCAGAGCTGAAAAGTGTGAAATTCCCTTAATGGTGTATAACCAGGCATTCATATATTTTGATCAGTATACTGCAATATTAGAAAATACTGTTCAAAATGTCATTGTTGCATCAACCGCTATGTTCATTGTTTCCTTACTGTTAATTCCTCATCCACTGTGTTCCTTGTGGGTAACTTTTGCTATTGCTTCTGTGATTGTGGGAGTAACAGGTTTCATGGCATTCTGGAATGTCAATCTTGATTCTATATCCATGATTAATCTTGTCATTTGTATAGGGTTTTCTTTTGATTTTTCTGCACACATTTCTTATGCATTTGTTTCCAGTTCTAAGCCCTCAGTAAACGAAAAAACAATTGAGGCATTGTATCTGCTAGGCTACCCAGTGTTACAAAGCGCAGTTTCAACAGTATTAGGGGTGTGTGTTTTATCTGCAGCTAAAGCATACATCTTCAGAACATTTTTTAAGATTATGCTTCTTGTTATGCTATTTGGGGCTGCTCATGGCCTAATTTTTATTCCAGTATTCTTAACCTTTTTTTGAAGATTTGTTTGAATATCCACTAACAAATCAAAGACCAATTATAGAATTCCTGATTACTACAATCCAATTTGATAAAAATGCACTATCAGAAATAGTCAATAAATTTAAAACAAAAGCATGTTTCCTTGGCTTGGAAATCCCAATTAAAAATATTATTTAAAATATCCTGAGAAAATTAATTAGTCTTACATTAAAATATCTTTACTAAATTAGCAAATGTTGTCATCTTTATTGTCTATACAATCAAGCATAAGGTATGACTTTCCAGTTATTTATTCCTTTTGTTTTATTGTTAGAAGTTTATACCTGGAATTTAAATATTTTATATATTATAATATAAAGGGAATATTATTTTTTCATTGTACTTCCTATATAATTATTATGTAAAAGAACAACTTATTATTTATTCTCCCAGTCTGGGGTTTTGTATGCATTTTCTTAATGGTGTATTTTGATAAACTGAAGTTTTTAAAGTTTTGAAATCCAATTTATCATTTTTTATGGCCAGTGTTTTCTGTGTCCTCTATAATAAATATTTGCCTATTCCAAGACTACAAAAAAATCCATCTATGATTTCTTCTCGAAACTCACAGTTTTAATTTTACATTGAGTCTGTGATCCATAGATCTGTATATGTTGAGAAGTGTGGATAGAAGTTCCTTATCTTCCCATAATAGTTATCCATCCAGTTTTCCAGCATCATTAGTAAAAAGACTACATTCTCAGCATTTTCAGTGTAGGATTAATTTGGCACATTTGTCAGAGAATCAGCTGACAATTTATGTGTGGCTCTATTTCTGTACATTGATCTATTTGTCTATTGATTTGAGTATACCTAAATTATATTGTGTAACCTTGTTAGGTTTATTTATTAGTTCTTGTAGATCCTTGTAGTTTCTTTAGCAGTTTTTATCTGTGCAATTATGTAAAGGTCACATAAGGCCCATTTCATTTCTTCTCATACAATCTTTATCTCTTATTTGACTCATTGCACTGGCTTAAAACATCCAGTAAAATGTAGGAAAACACACTAAAGACAGATCTCATTGCCTTGTTCCCAACTCTACAGACAATGTTCAATATTTCATCATTAAATATGATTACCTGGGGTTATTTCATAGCTATTTCTATTAAATTGGGGATGTTCCCCTCTCCTCCTAGTTTGCTAAGATGTTTTACCATGGATGGGCATAGAATTTTGTCAAATAATTTTTGTCCATCTATTAAGATTTTCATGATTTTTTTCTAGTTTAATCTGTGAACGTGACAATTTATGTTGAATAACTTTTTAGTGTATTCACCAACCTTTCACTCCTGAGATGGTTGTGGAGTTTGAGGAGTTCTTTATTGATCTGGGATATCAGCCCTTTGTCTGTAGTGTCATTTGCAAATATCTTTTCCAATTCTGTGGATTGGCTCTTAGTTTTGTTGACTGCTTCCTTTGCTGTGCAAAAGCTTTTTAACTTGATAAAGTCCCAAAAGTTCATTTTTGCTTTTGTTTCCCCTACCTTTAAAGACACGTCTTGAAAGAACTTGTTGTGGCCACTGTCAGGTTACTGCCTATGTTCTCCTCTAGGATTTTGATGAATTCTTATCTCACATTGAGGTCTTTCATCCATTTTATCTTTGTGTATGGTGTAAGAGAATGGTCTAGTTCCATTCTTCTGCATGTGGCTGTAGAGTTTTCCCAGCACCATTTATTGAAGAAACTGTATTTTTTTAATTGGATGTTTTTTCCTGCTTTGGCAAAGATTAGTTGACCATAGAGTTGAGGGTCCATTTCTCGGCTCTCTATTATGTTCCACTGATATATGTGTCTGTTTTGTGCCAATATCATACACTCTTGATGATTACAGCTTTATAATATACCTTGAAGTGTCAGGCTTTGTGATGCCCTCAGTTTTGGTTTTGTTTTTCAACATCCCTGTGGCTATTTGGGGGCTTTTCTTGTTCCATGCAAATTTTAGGATTATTTGTCCCAGCTCTGTGAAAAAAAAGTTGATAGTATTTTGATAGGGATTAAATTGAAAGTGTAAATTGCTCTGGGCAGCACAGACATTTTAATGATGTTTATTCTTCCAATCCATGAGCATGGGATGTTTTTCCATCTCCTTGTGTCTTCCTCAATTTCCTTCATAAATGTTCTATAGTTTCTAGAATACAGAGGCTTTGCCTGTTTGGTTAGGCTTATTCCTAGGTATATTATGGTTTTTGGAGCTGTTGTAAATGGAATTCTAATTATAGAACATTATTAATATCAAGATAAATAATAAGACATCCAAATCTGGATACATAAGAGAATAACTGTACTAAATTTAAAAAAAGGTGAAATCTTTGAAGTAATCAAAAATTGTGGGGAAAAGAAGGAGAGTGGGGAACAGTTATGTTTAAAGGAAACACAGGTGGACAGCTAATTTTAAAAAGCAATTATGAAAGATACTGGAGCAAGATGGCAGAGGAGTAAGAGACCTAAACGTTATTGTGTCCCAGGAGTTCAACTAGATACTTATCAAAGCATTCTGAACACCTGCAAACTCAACAGGAGATTGAAGAAAAGAAGAGCAGAAATTCTAGGAACAGAAAAGTGACCACTTTCTGGAAGGTAGGATGTGTGGAGAAGTGAATCCAAGGCAATATATGGGAAGATAGACCTCAGGGGAGGGGCGAACTCTTGGCAAGCAATAGCGCAGAGAAGTACAAATTCAGAAATTTTGGAAGTCTGCTCCACTAAGGGATGTTGCTCCATAGGCTAAGTGGGGCATGGAGCCCTTGCGAGGACAGTGTGATCTCAGGATCCAGGGAGTCAGAGAAAGACTGGGGTTCCTATGTGGCAGAGCACCCAGGTATCTAAGCGGGGAAGCCAGCTGCAGATGGGAACTGAGGAATGTGCTCTCAGCTTGGGCTTACCTTAAACCATGATCTGAGGCACAGTTGGGCCACTGCTTTTCAAGCAGGGACCCCACAAGTGGCAGATCCAGGAAGAACCCATCCTTCCTCCTCCAGGAGGAGCGACATGGGAGCACACTGCAGGAATCTGCTGGGATTGGAAGCTCCAAGTGGGGCAGAGCACCATAGACAGAAATGCTCAATCACAGCCTGGGTGAGCACAGAGCATGGCTGGAGACCACAGAGACAGGTGTGATTGACAGCTTTTCTCTGAGAGCGCACTGAGGAGTGGGGCCCTGAGCTCTTGGCTCCTATGGGGCAGGAGATTAGGAAGCCACCATCTTCAGTCCCATCCTCCAAAGCTTATGTAAAGGATTCAGGGAACAAAAGCTCCCAAGCACGAACCTGAGCAGTTGAAAGCCTGGCCACTGGCAAGGGTGGGGCAGTTCCGCCTCAGGCAAAGACATTTGAGAATCACTGCAACAGACCCCCCCCCCCAGAAGATCAACAAGAACATCCAGCCAAGACCAAGTCAGCAATCAATGAGAACAGCAGAACTCCAGAATGAGGGAATGCAACATAGAGAATTCATGCCTTTTTTCCCATGGTTCTTTAATCTTTCAGAGTTAAATTTTTTAAAAAATTTCTATTTTTAAAATTTTTCCTTATTTTGACATTTTTCAATGTTTTATCTAATATCTTTTAAAAATATTTTTAAAATTCCATTGTTATAGTCATATTCTATCCCTTCATTGTATTTAACTTTATTTTTTATATACATATAGGCTTACCTTTCTTTAAAATTTTGGGATACAGTTTCAGCTAACAGATAAAAATATACCCTAAGCCTAGCACATGGCTTTGTTCTAGTGTCCAGCCTGATCACATTCTTTCCTACCAAATTCTTACCAATTAATTTTTTAGAGTTTTTTTAATTTTCATCTTTACAGTCATATTCCATATACCTTCATCATCTTTACCCTTATTTGTGTGTGTGTGTGTGTACATATATATTTTTTTTTTCTTTAAAATTTTGGGAGGCAGTTTCTTCTAACATATCAAAATACACCCAAAATCAAATGCATGGCTCTGTTCACCATATATGTAACATATATATTTACATATATCTATCTGTATCTATATAAAATAATATATGTTATTGTATTATTTATTTATCTCCTTTCTTCTCCCCACAGTTTTGGGTCTCTAGCAGTTTAGTTAGTGTATATTTTTCTATGGCCATTGCTACCCTTTTAGTATTTCATTCTCTTATTCATCTATTCATATCTGGATAAAATGACAAGGCAGTAAAACGCACCTCTTAAAAAAGAACAAGAGCTGGGACGCCTGGGTGGCTCAGTTGGTTAAGCCACTGCCTTCGGCTCAGGTCATGATCCTGGAGACCCGGGATCGAGTCCCACATCGGGCTGCCCGCTCGGCGGGAAGCCTGCTTCTCCCTCTCTCACTCCCCCTGCTTGTGTTCCCTCTCTGGCTGTGTTTCTCTCTGTCAAATAAATAAAATCTTTAAAAAAAAAAA
>PITA01022202.1:0-30891 GCA_004023965.1 Spilogale gracilis | reverse complement strand
TTTTTAAGATTTTATTTATTTGACAGAGAGAAACACAGCCAGAAAAGGAACACAAGCAGAGGGAGTGAGAGAGAGAGAAGCAGACTTCCCGCCGAGCAGGGAGCCCAATGTGGGACTCGATCCCGGGTCTCCGGGATCATGACCTGAGCCGAAGGCGGTTGCTTAACCAACTGAGCCACCCAGGTGCCCTTCATTTAGAGTCTTAATGAGGCATATTGAATTGTCTATGATTCACAGTCTAAATAAAAGAGATGGAAAAAATACACTGAAAATACATCATGTTCCTGCAAAATTGACTTGCCACATTTGCTTTATGAAGAAGTTTATTCTTCCTATAAGTCCCCAAAAGAATGGACACAACAAACTATGGAGCCTGTGCTCAAGTTGACTTCAAGAACTGTAACTCTGTTACTAGCTTTTAGTTTTTGAAGTTTATGATGAAAACTTACTTATTCTAAGAAACAAATGGAAATCTCTATTTATTCCAGCTTCTGAGTATCAAGGTTAATTAACAAGATCTTATTATTGATGATAATGTCATTCATCATCATCAGATGTAGATGTATTTAGAGTTTGGTCCTTGCGGGTATAAATTAAAAATATATCCTCATAATGGTGATAAAACTAATCAATTAAACTCTTAAAACTCAACAATAAGAAACAATCTGATTAAAAAATGAGTTAAAGACCTTAACGGACACCTCATCAATAAAAAAAAGGTACAGATGGCATATAAGCATAAAAAGATGTCCCACATCATATGTCATTAGGAACCGCAAATTAAAATAATAACATACCATTACCATTCTGGATGAAAATCCAGATCACTGACAACACTGAATGTGGAAGGAATGGGAATTCTCATACATTGCAGGTGGAAATGCAAAATGGTACAGTCACTTTGGAAGACAGTTTGGCTATTTCCTACAAAAGTAAACATTCGTACCACATAATGCAATAAACTCACTCCTTGGTATTTACCCACAGGAGTTGAAAACTTATGTCCACACAAAAACCTGCACATGGATATTTATAGCAGCTTTATTCATAATTGCTCAAGCTTGAAAGCAACCAAGATATCCTTCAGTAGGTGAATGGATATATACACTGATAAACCCAGATAATGGAATATTACTCAGTGTTGAAAAAAATAAGCTATGAAGCCATGAAAAGACATGGAGGAAATTTAAATCCATGTTATTAAGTGAAAAAAGTCAACCTGAAAAGGCTTACTTAGTAAGCCTTTTTGTATGGTACTTACTGTACAATTCCAACTATATAACAAAAGAAAAAATCAATCACAGTTTGAGGAGTTGAGGACGGCAGTGAAGGATGAATAGGCAGAACACAGAGGATTTTTAGGGCAGTGAGAATGCTGTATGATACTGTAATGATGGATACATGTCATTATAGACAAACCCACAGCATGTGCCACACCATGGGTGATCACTGAGGTAATACAGACCATAGACTCTGGGTAAATATGATATGTTTATATAGGTTCATCATTTGTAATAAACATATCACTCTGGTGAGAGATGTTAATAGTGGGGAGGGAGTATGGAGGAAATCTGTGTACCTTTCTCTCAATTTTGTTGTGAACCTAAAACTGCTCTAAAAAAGTAATTTCTTTTTTTTAAGGTTTTTTTTTTAAAGATTTTATTTATTTATTTGACAGTGAGAAAGAGAGAGTACAAGCAGAGGGAGTGGCAGGCAGAGGGAGAAGCAGGCTCCCACTGAGCAGAAAGTGCAACATGGGTACTCAGTCCTAAGCCCCTAGGATCATGAACTTAGCCAAAGGCAGCCGTTTAAGTCACTGAGACACCCAGGTGCCCCCCAAAATAAGTTCTTTTGAAAAAAACAACCATAATCGCTATATAAAAATCAAAATAATAGCTTCAAAGTTAACAGTTATAAACCTGTGATTAAGTTTACTTATAAAGCTGAATATCATTAGAATAAAGGATATTGATTGTATCAATCTTTATTATGATATTGAAAATCAAAACAACTTTATTTTTGCTAATGACTGCCAATTTATGAAGCTTTATCTGACTTAGGTAGGCAGATTTACTTATTTATGGAAATTTTTAGGAAAAAAAACCCTAAATGACATAACACATGCAATATTATAGCTGATACCATCTGACTCTGGAAACCTGCATCTACAAATAAAGCCATCAGTCAAGCTGGCCTTGAACGTGTCAAGTTTTACACCTATAGCAATATTCAACCTATTAATCACTTGAACATGACCTTAAAATTAACAAAACAAGCCACAAGGAATACTTGTGTTTTAGTAAAAATCTATTTTGTATCATTTTCTATTACCTTTATCAGTACCATATTTACCACAGCATTTTATATTATTTTATTTTACTTTAATTTTGTTTTATTTCATTTCTTAAAGATTTTATTTTTAAGTAATCCCTATACCCAATGTGGGGCTCAAACTTACAACCCCAAGATCAAGAGTCACATGTCCTTCTGACTGAACCAGCCAGGTGTCCCTACCACAGCATTTTTTTTTTAAGATTTATTTCACTCAGCATAATCTCTTCCAATCCAGTCCATGTTGCTACAAAAGTTGAATATTCATCCTTTCTGATGGAGGTGTAGTATTCCATTGTATATTCCATCGTATATACCAATATATATGTGTGTATATATATATATATTCCATTGTATATATGTACCACATCTTCTTTATCCATTCGTCTGTTGAAGGGCACCTTGGCTCTTTCCACAGTTTGGCGATTGTGGCCATTGCTGCAATGAACATTGGGGTACATATGATCCTTCTTTTCACTACATCTGTATCTTTGGGGTAAATGCCCAGTAGTGCAATTGCAGGGTCATAAGGTAGCTCTTTTTTTAATTTTTTAAGGAATTGCCACACTGTTTTCCAAAGTGGCTGACCAACAGTGTAAGAGGGTTCCCCTTTCTGTGCAGCCTCTCCAACACTTGCTGTTTGCTGACTTGTTAATTTTGGCCATTCTGACTGGTGTAAGGTGGTATCTCAGTGTGGTTTTGATTTGAATTTCCCTTATAGCTAGTGATGATGAACATTTTTTCATGTGTCTGTTAGCCATTTGTATATCTTCTATGGAGAAGTGCCTCTTCATGTCTCTTGCCCATTTTTTGATGTGTTCATCTTCTTTTTGGATGTTGAGTTTGAGTAGTTCTTTATAGATCTTGGGTATCAGCCCTTGTCTGTAGTGTCATCTGCAAATATCCTCTCCCATTCCGTAGGTTGCCTCTTTGTTTTGTTGACTGTTTCCTTTGCTGTACGGAAGCTTTTTATTTTGATGAAGTCCCAGAAGTTCATTTTCACTTTTGTCTCCTTTGCCTTTGGAGACGTGTCTTGAAAGAAGTTGCTGTGGATGATGTCAACAAGGTCACTGCCTATGTTCTTTTCCAGGATTTTGATGGATTCCTGCCTCACATTGAGGTCTTTCATCCATTTTGAGTTTGCCTTTGTGTGGGGTGTAAGAGAATGGTCTAGCTTCATTCTTCTATATGTAGCTGTCCAATTTTCCCAGCACCATTTATTGAAGAGACTGTCTTTTTTCCACTGGATATTTTTTTGTGCTTTGTCAAAGATGATTTGACCATAGATTTGTGGTCCATATCTGGACTCTCTACTCTGTTTCATTGGTCTATGAGTCTGTTCCTATGCCATTACCATGCTGTCTTGGTAATCACAGCTTTGTAATAAAGCCTGAAGTCAGGTAACAAGATGCCCCTAACTTTGTTTTTCTTCTTCAGCAATTCCTTAGTGATTCGGGGTCTTTTTTGGTTCCGTATAAATTTTAGGATTGTTTGGTCTAACGCTCTGAAGAATGTTGGTGGAATTTTGATCAGAATGGCATGGAAAGTATAGATTGCTCTGGGCAGTAGAGACATTTTAACAATGTTTATTCTTCCAATCCATTAGCATGGAATGCTCTTCTATCTTTTTGTGTCTTCTTCAATTTCTTTCATGAGTGTTCTGTAGCTCCTCGCGTACAGATCCTTAACTTCTTTGGTTAGGTTTATTCCTAAGTATCTTATGGTTTTTGGTACTATAGTAAACAGAATCGATTCTCTGATTCCCTTTCTGTATTTTCATTGTTAGTGTATAAGAACGCAACTGATTTCTGTGTATTGATTTTGTATCCTGCCACATTACCGAATTGTTGTATGAGTTCTAGTAGTTTGGGGGTAGAGTCGTTTGGATTTTCCACATAGAGTATCATGTCATCTGCAAAGAGAAAGAGTTTGACGACTTCTTTGCCAAGCTGAATACCTTTTATTTCTTTCTGTTGTCTGATTGCTGTTGCCAGCACTTCTAACACTATGTTGAACAGCAGTGGTGAGAGTAGGCATCCTTGTCTTGTTCCTGATCTCAGAGGGAAGGCTGTCAGTCTTTCACTGTGGGATTTTTGTAGATAGATTTTATGAGGTTGAGAAATGTTCCCTCTATCCCTATACTTTGAAGAGTTTTAATCAGGAATGGATGTTGTATTTTGTCAAAAGCCTTTTCTGCATCAACTGAGAGTACCATGTGGTTCTTCTCTCTTCTCTTATTGATTTGTTCTATCACATTGATTGATTTGCGAGTGTTGAAAAAGATTATCCACCAATTTCACTATCTTTTTAATACAAGCCTCTGCTCCTCTCCCTCACTAGTACTAAAACTACCTAGAAAAGAATAAAAAGAAAAAAGAAGAAAGGGGGAAAGTAAGAGGGAGTTAAGGTGAAGAGGTAGAGGGAGAAATTTAGGAGAGGAAGGTAGGAAAAAAGAAAGAAGAAAGCAATGAAAGGACTCCCTGACAAGTAATGAAGGGACAACATTTTTCCCTATCCTTTATAACTCAGAATTTAAACACTTGATGAATTGCAGACTCCCTTGTACTTACAGCTAAATGCCTAAACAAAACATGGATTTCTGATTTGCTGACTGTATCTGAGCCTTTACTGGATCTCATCTATAAACGCCAAATTCTATGCACTGATTATAAATACCCAACATTGCTTATTAAAGAGTATCTGGGTAATCTCAGCTCAGCCAATAATAAAAAGAAAAGAAGACATGTGGACAGAAGGAAGGAAAGAAAGTAGGAAAGAAGAAAAGAAGGAAACACAGAGAATCTCTTTATCTGGCAAGTTGTGTATTATGGAGAATTTAAAATGTAATTAAAAGTTTATGAAGTACTTAAAAAATCTTAGATTAAAGCTAAAGTAGAAATATATATTTAAGTATGAGTTCTACTATTTGTTCAGTTTCTAGGACTTGCTGTAAATCAGCCTGTAAATAAACTTACTTAAATATGAAAATATAGCAAAAGACAAGTGAAATTTTTTAATGTTTTAAACAGATTTTTAATGGCACAGATGGAAAATATTAGTATACTAATGTCTAATCCTAATGCCAGTAAATGATTTATTCACCAACTGAACAAACTGTTAAACTCCTACTTTGGAATGTGCTGTCTAAAAGACTTAAGAAAAAAGACCCTAATACATTATTTTTTATCTCTGTTTTACTTTTTAGCAACAAGTATATCTTGTATTTTTCCTCTTCCATAAAGTTGTAAATGCCTGTTAATTAGACAAGGATTGATTATGGAAGCTCCTGATTTAAATCTATATATATATAAACAGAATCTTTATGTAAATAGTTAAAGGTTAGCTATTATAACCTCATTTTTGGTATATATATATAAAAATCGTATCTTACCACAACACTGAAACAGTGAAGTTCTCTAGTAATTGTTGCAGTAATTATATACATGTTTGCATTTTTATAAGCTGATGGCACACTGGTTGTGGAAACAAAGATTTTTTTTTTCCTAAGAGCTCTAGAACAAAGTAAAATTGAATTGCTTTTAAAATTCACCATAAAGCATACTTTATGCAAACCCAATCACAGTAGTTTCTTTAGGATTCATCCTCTAAGATGCTCCATAAAACAAGATGAAGTAGAGTTATAATTACTTTCTTGAGCAACAGATATATTCCTAAGAGCAATTTCTATTGATTTAAAATTTTGATTTATAACCCTTAAAGCTCCCTTGTACTGCCCTTTTATTTTAATTTTTATTTGTTGTCTCTTTCCTATCTACCACATAGCTCACAATATACCCAAAATTGATTGTTTACTCTTCTAGCTATATGCTACCCACTAACTCCACAGACTTTTCTTTTCACATTAATAAGTACTCAATTTTTGTTATTTAAACTAAGTCTCCAATATTATTTTCCCTGAGAGCTTTCTGTCAATATAAGTATTGATAAAAACTACAAATATTCTATGAACAATTTTCATATCATCTCCCTTTTCAACATCTCAATTCACTCAAAGGCAATTCTCTTGCAACAGAAGTATTCAGCAAGGAGTTGAAAAACAACAAGCTAAAATAATAACCAGAAAAGTGGAGAAAAACTCATAAACTTTGGCCAACACAGTGTGCCTCCTAGACACCCAAAGGCCTTTCATTTAAAATCACATTGAATATAAATAGTATATTGTATTTACTCATATAAATCAAGCCCTAGCATTGACTCAATCATCCAGTTGATAAGAGAGTAATTACTTTTTCCTCATTCTCGTTCCAATTGAAAAACAGAGTAATAACACAATCTCAGGGGAATATAATGAAGTTTCAAATTTAATAAGTGGGCACACTTCCTCAAATTAGAAATTCAGGCAGAGAAAAAGTAATCCCGTATTGAAAGTTAGGAATGCAAAAGCAAATAGAGAAGAGACAGAGAGAGAAAAGAAAAGTACATGGGTAGGTTTAGAATAATATTAACTTTATAAACAATCATAGTAACTCTTGGGAATTTTTGAAATACATATCAAATTATAGTACAAAACAATAGTAGCACATAAAAACAGAAGATAAATATAACTTATGAATTGTCAGGTCTTATCATCTGTCAAATCAATGAAAAGTACCAATTAATTTAGACCATGATAATTGAAGGAAATCTTTAGGGTAAAATATTCATAAAAAAATAGTTAACTTCCAAACTAACAAGGAGAAAAATGGAATTTTTTGAAGTATTTGATAAACCCAAGAAAACTTCAGAAAAGAGGGAAAATGAAACACAATACAGATGAAACAAACAGAAAATATTAAAATATATTTAATACTAAAATATTAAAATGCTAGATTTAAACCATATCTAGCCATTACTACAATTATGCGTGGAGGGACTTTAACAATTACAATAAAAAGACAAAAATTTTCTGACTCCAAAACACATACACAGGCATACAAGCTCATGCAGTTTATAAGACAAATCTAAAACGGTGGGATGTAGCAAAGATGAAAGTAAGCATCAAGAAAAAAATATTCCATGTGAACATTAAACAAAGCAAATGAAAAAAACAATGATGAAGCCTAATAACCCAAACTTACTTTAAAAAGAACAGCCTTACTGGAGACAAACACTTCAAAATGAAACTGGTTAAATTCACCAAGAAAATATAGAAATTCTAAATTTTATGTAACAAATAACATGACTAGAGAATATATAAAGCAAAATTTTAGAACTACAATGAAAAATAGAAAAAAGCACAATTACATTGTGAGGTTTTAACATATATTTTTTAGTTGCTAAGAAATAAAACAAAGTGCTGTAAGGATGAAGAAAATCTAAACAATTAACAAACTCAATCTAATAAAGATTGATAGACCTAACAACTTCAGAAAACTGAACTCTTTTCAGGTCAGATAAAACATTTAGAAAAAAAAAAGTGACTACATGCCCAACCATAAAGAAAGCCAGAGGGGACTGGGTTGGGAGGATGGGCAGAAAAGGTGAAGGGGATTAAGAGGTACAAATATCATTATAAAATAAGGCACAGGGATGAAAACTACAGCACAGGGAACATAGTCAGTAATATTATAGTAACTTTGTGAGGTGACAGATGGTAACTTACTTATTGTGGTGAGCATTGGCTAATGTATAGAATGGTCAAATCACCATGTTGTACACCTGAAACTAACATAACACTGTATGTCAACTATACTTCAATAATAAAAACAGAAATTTTTAAAAAGGTAAACTAAAAACAACAAAAAGAAGCCCAACACATTTTTTGAGAGTAAGTTGTATAATTAATAAAGCTGAAAATCAATAACATAAAAGGTAATAATAAATTTGGAAATACAAAATAATTTAAAAATAGAAAATACAACAGAAATAAGAAAACATTTTTGAACTGAACAACTAAAATACTACAATTAAAACCTTGTGACATACAGGTATAGCAGGGTTTAAAGATTTACTCCCAGAACTACAAATATTAAAAAATAAAAAATTTTAAAAATAATGAGGTAAGGACTTACCTCAGAAGATAAAAGCAAAATGGACCCAAATATGAAATGAAAATGAATTAAATTCTAAAGAAATTAAACTTCACATACAACAGAGGGTTAAGTTTGTTCTTTGAAAAGATCAACAGAATTTAAAATTAACCAAACTTATCAAAAAAAGAGAAAAGCAAATAACTAATGTCAAGATTGAAAAAAAGACATCACTATAGATTATGAATTACTAACAAAAAGAATATTAGGAAAAATTATTCTAATGAATTTGAAAATGTACATGAAATGCAAAATTTTCTAGGAAAAAAAGTACAACATAACTTTCAAAATAAAGAAGAAATTCAGTCTATATTTAAAAGCTTTCATTTAAAAGAACTCCTGGCCCAGATGGCTTCACTAGTGAAATTTACCATATATTTAAAAAAGCAAAAATAGCAAACATAAAAAATATTCCAGATTTAAAAAAGAAAGAATGTTTTCTAATCATTTTATGTGACCAGTAAAACTGTGTTACCAAACTGATAAGGACAGAACAAGGAAGGTAAATGATATGATATTTTTTACTCATGAACATAACTGCAAAATTCCTAGTCAAATTAGTAACAAAATGAATACATGAATATATACAAAACATATTAAATGATGATAGTTTTATTTATGAATACAATGATATAACATCAGATAATCATTATAACAACACATGAAAGGAAAAATATGTAACTATCACAAAAGATTAAAGGAGGGGCGCCTGGGTGGCTCAGGTGGTTAAGCGACTGCCTTCGGCTCAGGTCATGATCCTGGAGACCCGGGATCGAGTCCCACATCGGGCTCCCTGCTCGGCAGGAAGCCTGCTTTTCCCTCTCTCACTCCCCCTGCTTGTGTTCCCTCTCTGGCTGTGTTTCTCTCTGTCAAATAAATAAAATCTTTAAAAAAAAAAAAAAAGATTAAAGGAATTTAGTAAAACTCAATCTAAAAAAAAAAGGAAACTTGCTAAACTTGCTAAATGACCTTTTTAAAATAATAATAATAATAAATCTTAGCTAGAACAATCAGGCAATAAAGATAGATGATTGGTAGATAGATAGATGGTAGACATAAAGATAAACCTACATAGATTTGAGGTAAACAATTATAATCTCACTATTTGAGGATTATATGATAATGTATGATGTCATAAAATCCAGAATAGGGACACTTGGGTAGCTCAGTCAGTTATGCATCTGCCTTTGGCTCGGGTCATGATCCCAGGACCCTGAGACTGAGTCTACATCACGGTCCCTGCTCAGCAGGGAGTTTGTTTCTCCCTCTGCCTGCCACATTCCCTGCTTATACTCTCATGCTCTCTCTCTCTCCCTCTCTCGCACACTCTCTCTCTGGTAAATAAAGAAATAAAATCTTTTTAAAAAATCAGAATAATGTACAGATAAATCATTATAATTACTAAGAGTTTGATGCAGGATATATATTCAATATACAAAAATTAGTTGTATTTCTATATATCAATTGTCAGAAAATAAATGTTTTGAAATATTACATACAATACCATCAAAAATAAAAAGCACCTAGAAATAAAATTAAACAGATATAAAAAACTTGTACATGTAAAGGTATAAGAAATAAATAAGAAAGTTGAATAAGGCAGGGAACGTGGGTGGTTCAGTAAGTTAAGAGTCTGTCTCTGGCTCAGGTCATGATCTCAGGGTCCTGGGATCCAGCCTCGCATCAAGCCCTGCTTCAGGCCCCTTGCTCAGCATGGAGTCTGCTTCTCCCTCTCCCTCTGCCCCTCCCCATCACTCCTGCTCTCTCCCTATCTCTCTCTCACACAAATAAGAAAATGAAATCTTTTCTTTTTCACTGTGCTATGTTAATCGCTATACATCATTAGTTTTTGATGTAGTGTTCCAAGAGTCATTGTTTACATATAACACCCAGTGCTCCATGCAGTACATGCCCTCCTTACTACCCACCACCAGGCTCACCCATTCCCCCACACCTTCCCCTCTAAAACCCTCAGTTTGTTTCCTGGAGTCCACAGTCTCTCATGGATCTTCTCCCTCTCCAATTTCCCCCAATTCACTTTTCCTTTTCTTCTCCTAATATCCTCCGTGTTATTCCTTATGTTCCACTAGTGAAACCATATGATAATTGACTTTTTCTGCTTGACTTATTTCACTCAGCATAATCTCAAGCCCCATCCATGTTGATGCAAAAGTTGGGTATTCATTCTTTCTGATGCCTGATTCCATTGTGTATATGGACCACATCCTCTTTATCCATTCCTATGTTGAAGGGCATCTCAGCTCTTCCCACAGTTTGGCTATTGTGGACACTGCTGCTATGAACTGGGATGTATGTGGCCCTTCTTTTCACTACATCTGTATCTTTGGAGTAAATACCCAGTAGTACAATTGCTGGGTCATAGAGAAGCTCTATTTTTAACTTTTTGAGGAATCTCCACACTGTTTTCCAAAGTGGCTGCACCAACTTGCATTACCACCAACAGTGTAAGAGTGTTCCCCTTTCTCTACATCCTCTCCAACTTTTATTGTTTCTTGTCTTGTCAATTTTTGCCATTCTAACTGGTGTAAGGTGGTTTTCTCAATGTGGTTTTTATTTTATTCCCTGATGGTTAATGATTATGAACATTTTTTCATGTGTCTGCTGGCCATTTGTATGTCTTCTTTGGAGAAGTGTCTATTCATGTCTTCTGCCCATTTTTCGACTTCATTATTTGTTTTTTGGGTGGTGAGTTTGAGAAGTTCTTTGTAGATCTTGGATATCAGCCCTTTGTCTGTACTGTCATTTGCAAATACCTTCCCCCATTCCGTGCGTTACCTCTTTGTTTTGTTGACTGCTTCCTTTGCTGTGCAGAAGCTTTTTATTTTGATGAAGTCCCAAAAGTTCATTTTTGCTTTTGTTTCCCTTGCCCTTGGAGATGCATCTTGAAAGAAGTTGCTGTGGTAGATGTCGAAGAGGACACTGCCTATGTTCTCCTCTAGGATTCTGATAGATTCCTGTCTCAATGAGGTCTTTCATCCACTTTGAGTTTATTTTTGTGTATGATGTAACATAATGGTTGAGTTTCATTCTTCTGTACAGAGCTGTCCAATTTTCCCAGCACCATTTATTGAGAAGATTGTCTTTTTCCACTGGATACTTTTTCCTGCTTTGTCAAAGGTTAATTGACCACAGAGTTGAGGGTCCATATCTGGGCTCTCTACTCTGTTCCACTGATCTATGTGTCTGTTTTTGTGTCAGTACCATGCCATCTTGGTGATCACAGCTTTGTAATATAGCTGGAAGATCAGTGACGTGGTGTCCCCAGCTTTGTTTTTCTTTTTCAACATTTCCTTGGCAATTTGGGGTCTTTTTTCATTCCATACAAATTTTAGGACTTTTTTGTTCCAGCACTTTGAAAAATGCCATTGGCATTTTGACCGGGATGGCGTTGAAAGTATAGATTGCTCTGGGCAGCATAGACATTAAAACAATTTTTATTCTTCCAATCCATGAGCATGTAATGTTTTTCCATCTTTCTGTGTATTCTTCAATTTATTTCATAAGTGTTCTATGGTTTCTAGAGTATAGATCCTTCACCTCTTTGGTTAGGTTTATTCCAAGGTATCTTATGGTTGTTGGTGCTATTGTAAATGGAATCTATTCTCTAATGGCCCTTTCTACAGTTTCATTGTTAGTGTATAATAAAGCAACTCATTTCTGTGCAATGAGTTTGTATCCTGCCACAGTACTGAATTGCTATCTGAGTTCTAGGAATTGGGGGTGTGGAATCTTTTGAATTTTCCACATCAAGTATCATGTCATCTGTGAAGAGAGAGAGTTTGAATTCTTCTTTGCCAATCTGAATACCTTTTATTTCTTTTTGTTGTCTGGTTGCTGTTGCTAGAACTTATAGTACTATGTTGAACAACAGCAGTGACAGTGGGCATCCTTGTCGTGTTCCTGATTTCAATGGGAATGCTCTCACCTTTTTCCTACTGAGAATGATATTCACTGTGGGTTTTCCATAGATGGATTTTATGAAGTTGAGGGATGTTCCCTCTAACCCTATACTCTGAAGAGTTTTAATCAGGAAAGATGCTGTATTTTGTTAAATGCTTTTTCTGCATCAATTGAGAGGACCATATAGTTCTTCTCTCTTATTGACTGATTTGTGAATGTTGAACCACCCTTGCATCCCAGGGACAAATCCCACCTGGTCATGGTGCATAATCTTTTTAATATACCGTTGGATCCTATTTGCTAGGATCTTGTTGAGAATCTTGGCTTCCGTATTCACCAGGGATATTGGTCTGAAATTCTCCTTTTTGGTGGCATTTTTACCTGTTTGGGGAAAATGCCAATATTTTTGTGTGTTGTACTTGACAAACTAGCCCTAAAATTTACATGGAAATGCTAAAGCTCAAGAGTAGTAAGTCTTTCCTGAAGAAAACAAGGTGGGACAATTTGCTTTACTTGATGGAAATATTTATTCTAGGTGGATGGTAAATAAGAGAAGGTATCACTGGCACAAAGGTACAAAACAGATAAGTGAAATCAAAGTATAGAACTAAGAAGTAGAACAAGATATATATGGACACCTGATTTATGGAAAGCAGTGAATAAAGATTCACCTTCGTGGTAAATAATGCTGGGTTACTAGACATACATATGGAATCTTGACCCTTACATCAAAAAAGAAAATGCAATTACAATAATACTGCAGAAATAAATCTGAAAGGTTTATTCAAGAAGAAAATAAAAGAGAACATCTTCTTGAGCTAAGGTACAAAAGCTGCTTTAAACAGGACACAAAAGCATTAACCATGAAAATACTCTATAGACTGGATTATATAAAATTAAAACTTCTTTTATCAAACAATTACTTATCAAACAATTCCATTATGAGAATGAAAAGAGTAGACTTGAAAGAGGAAGAAAAAAAACATATATATATATATATATGTATATATATATATACACACACACATATATGTAGAATCAAAGTACTTAGACCCTAATGTATAAGAACCCCCACAAATCAGTAAGACAGACAACCCAATAGGAAAAAATGAGCAAACGTGTTGAGCAGGCATTTTATAAATCAGGCTATCTGATGAACTAATAAACATAAAAGATGCTAGACCTTAAAAAAGAAAGGCCAAAAGTGGACCCTCAACTCTATGATCAACTAATCTTCCACAAAGCAGGAAAGAATGTCCAATGGAAAAAA
Organism: Spilogale gracilis; assembly: GCA_004023965.1. Lineage (NCBI taxonomy): Eukaryota > Metazoa > Chordata > Mammalia > Carnivora > Mephitidae > Spilogale > Spilogale gracilis. Next base: position 17,340 of record PITA01022202.1, on the reverse strand, counting down.
GACAGTCTCTTCAAAAAATGGTGTTGGGAAAATTGGACAGCCACATGCAGAAGAATGAAACTGGACCATTTCCTTACACCACACACAAAAAGAGACTCAAAATGGATCGAATACCTCAATGTGAGATAGGAGTCCATCAAAATCCTTGAGGAGAACACAGGCAGCAACCTCTTTGACCTCAGCTGCAGCAACTTCTTCCTGGAACATCACCAAAGGCAAAGGAAGCAAGGGCAAAATGAACTATTGAGACTTCATCAAGATCAAAAGGTTTTGTACAGCAAAGAAAACAGTCAACAAAGCCAAAAGACAACTGACAGAATGGGAGAAGATATTTGCAAATGACATATCAGATAAAGGGCTAGTATCCAAAATCTACAAGGAACTTATCAAACTCAACACCCAAAGAACAAAGAATCTAATCAAGAAATGGGCAGAAAACATGAACAGACATTTCTGCAAAGAAGACATCCAAATGGCCAACAGACACATGAAAACGTGCTCAACATCACTCGGCATCAGGGAAATGCTAATCAAAACCACAGTGAGATACCACCTCACACCAGGGAGAATGGCTAAAATTTACACATCAGGAAATGACAGGTATTGGATAGGGAGAAAGGGGAACCCTCCTACACTGTTGGTGGGAATGCAAACTGGTGCAGTCACTCTGGAAAACAGTATGGAGGCTCCTCAAAAAATTGAAAATAGAGCTACCCTACAACCCAGCAATCCCACTACTGGGTGTTTACCCTAAAGATACAAATGTAGTGATCCGAAGGGGCATGTGCACCCAAATATTTCTAGCAGCAATGTCCACAACAGCCAAATGATGCAGAGAAACTAAATATCTACCAATAGACAAATGGATGAAGATGTGGTATTTACACACACACACACACACACACACACACACACACACAAGAATACTATGTAGCCATCAAAAAGAACAAAATCCTGCCATTTGCAACGATGTGGATAGAACTGGAGGGTATTATGCTGACTGAAATAAGTCAATCATAGAAAGACAATTATCATATGATCTCTCTGATACAAAGAATTTGAGAGGCAGGGAGTGGGGTCATGAGGGGGGTAGGAAGGGAAAAGAATGAAACAAGATGGGACCAGGGAGGGAGACAAACCATAACAGACTCTTAATCTCGGGAAACAAACTGAGGGTTGCTGGGAGGTGGTGGGGAGGGATAGGGTGGCTGGGTTATGGAAAAAATAAAAATTAATAAAAAAATAATAAAATTAAAAAAAATAAATTTGAGGAAGACACAAACATTCAGTCTATAGCAGCATTTTAAACATTATTCATGAGAGGTAACACAAGATTTAATTGTGAGTCTACCTTTTCATCTATTTAATTTGAGGAGCACAAATTTTGGAGGCAGAATGCCTGTGTTCAAATCCCATTTCCACCATCTAATAGCTTGTGCTATCTTGTACTTAAATTTCCTTCTTTGTAAATTGGAGATAAAATACAGAGTGTTTTTAGAAGCACTGAATGAGGTAATAGTTGTGAAGTGCTTAGAGGTATAAATTCTAGCTTCATGAAGGAAATGCTCTAAGCCAGAGACTGATTAGAATCACCAATACTTATAAGTTTATAGCAGTCATACCAGTCTGGTGAACTATACCAAACAGTCTGCTGAAAATAATAATTGGGGAAATGATCAGAATATAAAAATAGTCTCCATGAGAAACAGCATTCTGTTATTATTCTCCTGGTCACTATATCTTAGAAAGTAGGTATCAAAGATGTATCATAAACTGAGATTTGATCTCTTTGTAAGCAGAACAGCACTAAAAGGACCTTCAAAAATTTCTCAGAAAATGTATGTCTGTTACTGAGTGAACAAATAATGGACATTCTACATAAATAAAGATTTCTTGAACATTTAAATTTGCTTTTATTACTTCTTTTCACATAAGAATCAAGGATATTTTTTCAAAAGCTCTTTGTGTTCTTTATTTTTTAATGTAGTGTTTCAATTTACATAAGATTAAAGCTTTGAAAATTGAAAACTTTTCATAAACAGTTTTCATTTTACCAGAATATTTAATATGTAAATTAAAATATATGCTCATGGTAACAGCACATACATATAGAATTTCTTGTTCTCTGTCATGGGATGCTCTCAAGCTACACACACACATTGGACATACAGGTGGTTTGGGACAAATGTACATAAAAGATAATATACAGATGTTTAATACCATTAAGAATCCAGGAACTAAGAATGCAAATGAATTCCCTAGTAGAAAGAAGACATGGAAATTATTTGATATAAGTTGCAAAGTTGGCACCTTTTTTGCTTAAATTTCTTTAAAAACACTGAAAAAATAAAATAAGTTATTTTTCAAATATTTTTTAAAAACTGTTCCACTCTTGCCTTGCTTTAAATGTTGATTTTGAGAAGTCTGAGGTCACAATCATTATCTTGCCTTGCAAATTATTTGGTCTGTTAATACGTAAGTGCTAAGGATTTTTTTTTTTAAGTCTAATAGTTTCACTAGGATATATTTTCTGGTCGGTTGTTCTCAATTTTTAACAAGACTGGTGGGGCAATCTAAAAAGATTCAGGTCTTTTATTACCAGAAAGCTTTCCTGGATTAAGGAAATGTTAATTTAATTATTAGATCTAAATTAATAATTTAAAATAAAATTAATAATTCTAATTTAATAACTTCATTTAATCATGTTTTATTATTATTTAATTAACTACAAATTAATAATTAATTTTAGTTTGATTAGTTAGTTTTAAATATTAATTCTATTCTAGATAATACTGCATATCCTATAGGATAGGTATTCTTTTTTTTTTTTTTTTTTAAGATTTTATTTATTTGACAGAAACACAGCCAGATAGGGAACACAAGGAGGGGGAGTGAGAGAGGGAGAAGCAGGCTTCCTGCTGAGCAGGGAGCCCAATGTGGGGCTCAATCCCAGGTCTCCGGGATCATGACCTGAGCCGAAGGCAGTCGCTTAACCAACTGAGCCACCCAGGCGCCCCTAGGATAGGTATTCTTAATTTGAGATTCATGGGTTGAAAGTATGTGCATATTTTTGCATACATGCCTGTTCTTGTGGCTAAGTGTATTTTTCTGGGAAGAGAGAGTTCAAAGAGTTTAGTAGTTTTTCAACAATTAACAAATGTAAAAAAGCCCACATGGAAATACTGGTATTTTGAAAATTTACCTTTGTCTCTAAAACTTTGTGCTTTTAAACTATAAAAATATATGAGGGGGTGCCTGGGTGGCTCAGTCGTTAGGCGTCTGCCTTAGGCTCAGGTCATGATCCTGGAGTTCCAGGATCAAGCCCCACATTGGGCTCCCTGCTCAGCAGGAAGTCTGCTTCTCCCTCTCTCACTTCCTCTGCTTGTGTTCCCTCTCTCACTGTGTTTCTCTCTGTCAAATAAATAAATAAACTCTTTAAAAAATAATAATAAGTGAGAATATACTCCAATTTGAAGCAAATTATATTTAAAATGCAACTGCCTGATAAATTCTTTTATAATAATGATAATATCTAATGTAAGTTAATTTATTATTATATTCCACAGTTATACAAGAATAAGGAACAGATAATGGCTTGCTATTTCCTAAAATTTGCAAATATGCTAATAAATCAAATTTTATTACTTCTTTTGTCTAATTGTTTATAATTATAAAGATAAATTAAACTCATACATGCCAACTGTTTGGTAATGTCTTATTACCTTATGTTGTACATTATTAACCACATACAGCTTATTATTATGGTAAAATTCCACTGGTGGTGTTAATGACATTTTTAATTAAAACACCTACTCAACCAAAAAAAATAGATTGAAATGCTGCATTCCTCTGACAGTGAGATATGGTGAATAATCAATCCTCTCTAACTGGAGATGATTTAAAATATATTAAAATTGTTTCCTTTAGTAATCCATTGAACCCCGTGTTTAAATTATTTTTTAACACCTTAGCTGTCATTGATTGAGATGATTAGGATGATCTGGCAGTCAAATAATTTAGTTCCAAATGACATCATTTTTAAGACTAATATAATAAATACCGACTTAGAAAAATTGCAGCCTTAACCACAATAGCAACAAAGGCAAGAAGAATTAATGACTGTCGCTTCAAATAACTATTTCATCTTAGACTCATTTTTGGCCATAGTTCATCTCAATTTTAATTTATAATTGTAAACCTGTGATGTTAGGTAGTTTTCAAATTTTTCTGAAGACCTGAGAAGCAATCTCACGTGTTGCTGTCCAGTTAGAGGGATAGAAAACATCTTATTTATGCCATCCGCAGATTCTGCTTTAAAGACACTGTGGGATAAGATGTAATTAGATTCTTCTGGAGGTTGGTATATAAAGGAAGAAAATAATTGGGGGAGGAACTGAGAGTACTGGAATGGTTACATGAGCAAAACCAACTGCATTTCAAGTAGGTGAGACATGCAGGTAAAGGGGCAAAGCCAAGAGGAAGCTCTGAAATAAGCACTGTTTGATATCACTTCATGCCTTCAGCTGGGGGGAAGAGGTATTCACAGATGGCAATAAAATGTCATCAGCAGCAGAGGCAGCTTAAATGCCAAGGGGGTCCACTGAATAAGGGATAAGCAATCTGGCATTACTGAGAACAGAGCAGCAAACAGACAAGAATCTTTATGCCATCCATAAAACTTAAAACAGGAGGCTTATTTCACACTTTGCTCTGGGATTGGATTTGGGCAGTTCACATTTTCCCATGTTTCTGTTTATAAGTAGGGATACAAATACTAACCTAGTTCAGATTTATTGTAGGGAAAAAAAAATAAATAGAGTAAATCAGTGTCTTTCCTTGGATTTTCTAAGTATATTAATAATCAGAATCTTTCCTTCTTCAACTCTCTTAAATATTAATCAGCCAATATTTTTGATATACATAATAGGCTTTATGTTATACTTGATGTATTCTAAGGCATAGGAATAGGGAAGACACAAAAATGCTCCCTCTTTTTTTTTTTTTAATTTGAAGTGCATGGCAAATCCCTTGCACATATTAGTCACTCAATAAATATTCGCTGAATTTCTTTAGTCTTATTAGAAAAATATTAAGGAGTCTTTATAAGGCATTCTTCCTAAGCAATCAGAGCAAAATTATAAATTTTGAACTGAAAGCAAACGAGGATTTCATTTATTTTACAATGTGGAAAATACTGTAAAATAAAAGCAAGACCCTAAGAATGTTTCTCCTACACGCCAAGGAACCAGACACTAACTAGAGCAAAGCACAACCTTTAGGAAGAGGAATTTTTCCTGGGAAATTAGACAGAAAAATCTAACTTGATTTTCAACAGAAAAAAAAAAAATCAAAATACAAAATGAACTAGGAACCGATTTAACTCCAGCTCAAAGTGGAAATATTTCCAATAAGAAATATTCCAGGGAAATTAGAATCCAACTTCCATGATTAAACAAATAAAAGTAAATGGATTTTCATTTGAAAACAGAATATGCTTTAACATTCAGAAGCTATGATTCTATACTTTTTTTACTCTACTTGTAAATGACAGATTAAAACATAGTCACCTTTATGGGTCACAGTTAAAGCCCCATGAGGTGATTCTCATGTTGATTACCAGAGTACTAAGCACATTCAGTTGCACTGAGCTAATTTTCTATAAATGACCTCAAAGGCTGCTATAAAAACTGAAGTTTCTGCAACAGTGCAGCGTGTTGTTGTGGCCTGGGCTTGCCGCTCCCTGCCAGGATGGAGGGCACACCCCGAGCCCAGAGTACTGTCTAAGAGTCAGCTATACCATCAGGAAATTGCTTCCATGACTGCGTATGGTTTTGTTCCACATGGAGGTTGACAAGGTAACTATGCGGGCTGAGGCGGATTGAAGAAGGGAGACCAAGGCCAGATGAGTGGTGGGAGCAGGAAAAGAATTGTTTGACCAGAAGATGTCAGAGCCAAAGCCAGGGGGAAAATGCAACTGGGAAAAGACAGATCTGGAATTTAATTTTCTAGGAGGTTCAGAGAGCCCCAAGTCAGCCATTGATGGGGCAATCCATCAACTGCCTTAAATGGAAGCTAGAGGTTGCTCAGTGTCCATGTCTAGCAGTGCAGGAACTGGGAGCACAGCTGCATGGTGACGGGGACAACCCTCTACAGCGGCTGGGTGCATTCTTCCAACCCTCAGCATCTTGTTTGTTCATCAGCCCCATCATCTTCAAGGCTGTGGTGAGGCCTTGAAAGACCATAAAACAGGCAGCTGGGTGGCTCAGTTGTTATGCCTCTGCCTTAGGCTCGGGTCATGATCCCGGAGTCCTGGGATCGAGCCCTGCATTGGGCTCCCTGCTCATCAGGAAACCTGAGTCTCTCTCTCACTCCCCCTGCTTCTGTTCCCTCTCTCGCTGTGTTTCTCTCTGTCAAATAAGTAAATCAAATCTTTGAAAAAAGAAAGACAGGGGTGCCTGGGTGGCTCAGTTGGTTAAGTGACTGCCTTCGGCTCAGGTCATGATCCCAGAGGCCCGGGATCAAGCCCCACATCAGGCTCCCTGCTCGGCGGGAAGCCTGCTTCTCCCTCTCTCGCTCCCCCTGCTTGTGTTCCCTCTCTAGCTGTGTTTCTCTCTGTCAAATAAATAAATAAAATCTTAAAAAAAAAAAGAAAAGAAAAGAAAAAAGAAAGACAGACAGACCATAAAAGCTAGAATCTCACCAGAGAATTGGGTATCTTCTCTCACCCCTTCATACTCTAGATCCATCCAGACATCCCCATTTGCCACTATATTCAGGTTTCAGCCTACCACAAACTGAGAATATGTTCTGTCATGGGTGAGAAGACAAGAGGAGAATGCAGACTCATTTTTCAATAAGCCTCTTTTCTTTGCGGAGCTTCCTATCCTTGTCAACTAGATTTTTTTTAAAGTTCATCATCCCATACTGCAGATTATCCAGATTCCAAACTCGGCCTACCACTCTAAACTAGACCAGAGTCTTGATACTTCTCTCGGGCTTTTGGGCTTGATGTGCCTTGGTCATAGCCTTGTACAGTGGTAACAAGAGGGTTTTAGCCTTGCTTTTATAGAGGACGATAGAACAGCGTGGTTGAGAGTGTAGACTCTGTAATTAGACTTCCTGTGTTCAAATTCCAGCTTTGTCATTTACTAGGTATGTAATTCAGGCAACTTCTTAGCCCTTCTATGATTCCATTTCTTCCTCTAACAGAAGATGTAAGAAGTATGTACCTTATTAAGGTTCACAGTTGTAAGGCTCTTAAAACAATGCCTGGCATACTCCATAAAACAAGCTAGTATTACTCTTCCAGAAAAGGTATCCTGTTTTCTAGACCTACAATCCCTCAGACATCACTAACCTAGCTGGAGTTCTGATTCTGCCCCTCTACCTCTGTCATATCTTTACCACGTTGCTGATGATGCTCCCAAGTGACACATATTCTATTATGGCATAATTTTGATGAGACAATCAATAAGGGGATATATTCCCTATCATGCTAAAATCTGACTTAGGAGATGGTCTTTCAGTTACTTAGCAATGGGATAAAAAAGGATAAAAAGGTCAGAGATAAATCTTACAACATGTTATTTAATGTAAGAACACTGCAGAATGCACATCTCACAAACCTTGGGGTGGCACTTTATCTGAATTATTCTGCTTCTCAGAAGCTTTATTAGTATTTGTTCTTTATGGGCAGACACTGTGCACTGTGCTATTACATTTCCAGATGGGAATGAGAATCATAACATCTCTGCATTGTTCTTGCTGAGCATTTATACAGATGAACAAAACAATTCTGATAAGAAATCAGAGAAAAGAGTGGAAGTGTCATAAAGAAACTAAATTCTTTCTGAAGTAAATATCAGTGACTCTGATCTCATTTAATATCTTTAGTTACTGTTCTGCAGTTTCATTGATAAGAAAATGTCTAACAAAATCAGCTACTCTTGGATGATCCAATGGTAGATTTTTCATTCTAAGTATCAACCCAGATACTCATTTAACCACAGAATATGTTCAATTGATATCCTCGAGTGTCAATCTTTTTCATTCTTCTGTGATATTATTCCTCTTCAAATTATCATTCTTTCCAATATCAGACACAGAAAAACATCTCAATTATCTTGAACCCTTCCTCAAAATTCATATATTTAAGTCCTAACCCCCAGTACTTGTATGTATTTTGAGATAAGATGGTTGAAGAGGTGACTATGTTAAGACAAGGCTGTAGGACTGTCTAATCCAGTCTGACTGGTATCCTTATTAACAGAGGAAATTTGGACACACAGACACTAGTTACATGAGTGCACAGAAGGAAGACCATGTGAAGAGACAGCAAGAGGGTAGCTACCTACAAAGCAAGAGAGACATCTCCAAGGAAACCAATTCTGCTGGCACCTAGATCTCTAACTTTGAGCCTCCTTGATCATCTTCTATTTACAAGGAAATATAGCTCTACTGTTTAAGCTACCAGTCTGTGGTATGTTATTATGGAAGCCCAAGAAAAATAATATGTTATGGAAGCCCAGTTCAGCAAATGGCCAACACTGGCACCAGATTCAAATGGTCAGTCAAGCTCTATCTTGGATCACTGGAATCACTTGACCTTGACAATTTAACAGGGCAAAGCTTCCAAATCCAAATAATCCTACAACAAGACACAAATGGCTACATTTTCCCCCATCAAGTAAACTTTCTAAAGCCTGCCTCCCATAGTCAACAAATCTTGAAGAATCAGGCAAAGACTAATTCATTTAACTTTCTGATTGTTGGTTAACAATCTAAATTACCATATTAATCAGACTGTGCTTGTGTTCCCCAATGTTTAAAACTGCCCTTCCCAATTCTGTTTTTGTTTATCCTTTGAATGTCTACACAGGCATTTGCAAAGTCTACAATGATCAGAGGCTTTTAGCCCTGAATTGTTTGAAGAAGCCAATGGCACCTGTATGAGTTTGCTAGGGCTGCTATAACAAAGGGCCATAAACTAGGTGGCTTATAACAACAGAAATTTGTTCTCTCACAGTTCTCTTTCAAGGTTAGAAGTTTGAACACCAGGTGCCAGCAGACTATGCTCTCTCTGAAGGCTCTAGGGAAGAACCTATTCTAAGCACCTCCTGCAGCTTCCAGTGTTGCTGGCAACCGATGGTATTCCTTTACTTGCGGACACACCTGGCCAGTCTCTGCCTCCAGCATCACATGCTGTGTTTCTCTGTCTCCTCTCTTCTCATAAGGACACCAGTCATTTTGGGTTAAGGATCCTCCCTACTCTAGTATGGTCTCATCTTAACTGATAACCCTTACAACAACCCTATTTCCAAACAAGGTCGCATTCTTATGTTCCAGAAAGAACATGAACCCAGTACAGCATCTGAAAAATGCAGATGTCTATGTCAGATGCTGGCAGGTGACTGATGAGATCCTAGATACATTTTCTTTGCAGTTTTTGAGCAACTGTTGGTCATTTTTCTCTAATGCTAGGTTGAAAAAGGACCACAAAAAAAGCAAACAACAAAGACCAGAAAGAGAAGAAAGCGGCATTCATGGTAAAGAAAGCAGAAAAGAACTTGTTTATGAAATAAATGCAGAAAGCATTCTGTAGTCTCTTTACTGAAAAAAAAATTGGCTTTATACAGTAAATTATAAAGAGTTAGCTCTAGCTTAACTAGTAAGACTAATAATAAAGGTCAATTCTGGGGCACAATTACCTGCTAAATCTTACGTAAATAAGTGGCAGAGCAAATCTCAATTGACCTGTGGGTGACTTTCTTCCCAGAACCACGGAGCAACTCATTCCAATTTTCTGAGGCCTAGGGTTCTCCCTGAGACCTGCTAACCCATCCTTTTCCAACTAAGTTAAACTCAAGAGGATGCTACTGAAACATTTCTTTCTTTGAAAATTTTCAAATGCTACATTTTGTAGTGGAAAACAGAGATCAGCATCCACTATTGTCTGTATCTCCTGTCACCCTAAGATCTACAACGACAAGACATCATCTGCCACCACACCACACCTCTCTCTCTCTCTCTCTCTCTCTCTCTCTCTCTCACACACACACACACACACACACACAGTTCAATCCCATTATGACATGATTTTCTGTTGTCCAAAAAAAAAAAAATTACTTTCAATCTGCTCCGATTTTGTACCTACTACTTCTATCTCTTAGGAAACCCCATCCTCTCTGTTCACTCACTATTGTGGAAGTTAGTTTAAATGGGATGGTCTCCATAAAACTTTTCCCAATCCTAGTAGGCACAGGGAATGGGCCCCTCTTGACTTCCCATTGTACTTTGTTTAGATCTATTTCACTGTTTGCCTAAATCTTATTAAAGTCATTCATGTGACTTCTTCGGACCACAGTGCTTATAAAAAAAAAGAAAGAGAGAGAAGTTAGGAGATATGTGACCATAATCTTACTCAGAAGACAGAAAGGATGAATACTCAACTTTTGTATCAACATGGATGGGACTGAAGGAGAGATTATGCTGAGTGAAATAAACAAAGCAGAGAAAGTCAATTATCACATGGTTTCCCTTACTTGTGGAGCATAAGGAAAAACATGAGGGACATTAGAAGAAGGAAAGGAAAAGTGAATTACGGTAAATTGGAGGGGGAGACAATCCATGAGAGACGGTGGACTCTGAAAAACAAACAGGGTTTTGGAAGGTATGGGGGTGGGGGGATGGGTGAGCCTGGTGGTAGGTATTAATTTGGACACATATTGCATGGAGCCACTGGGGGTGGCACATAAACAATAAATCTTGGAACACTGAAAAATAAAATAAAATTTAAAATAAAAAAAAAGAAGAGAGAAAACTTGAAAAGGTCAGATTTGGTACTTTCAAGTACACAATTATCCCTTTAAAAATAAATGATGGTTCAAGACGCACTCTTTCTTTTTGAGGTTTGTTTATTTATTTGAGAGAGAGAGCATGAGCAGGGGTAGGGACAGAAAGAGAGAAAAGCAGATTGCGTACACTGAGCAGGGAGCCTGAAGTAGGGTTTCATCCCAGGACTCTGAAATCATGACCTGAGCCAAAAGCAGATGCTTAATCGGCTGAGCCACCCAGGTGGCCCTCAAGACATGCTCTCAAAGACAACAAACTCAAAAACACTTTCCACAAAAACTGGGGTTTGAATTTCTAAATTCTAGAGACTGGAAAAAAAAAAAAAACACATAAAACAGTATGCTCCTGAGGAAGGCAGTGGTGCTGAGATATAGTTTTTATGGGGAATGTAAGTCCCTATCCATGGCAGTAACTACAATTTGCCCAAGACTGAGGAAGCAGTTGCTTCCAAGTAACAGGAAAAGGCATTCCAGCAAGCACTCCACACACACCTTCAGTGGCATCACTGATGTTTAATCACAAAAAGTCAAAAGGGTCAACTGATTCATCATGTAGAAAACTGAATAACTTTTACATAATAAAACACAAAGCAGGCAACTGGCTTAGTGGTTGGCTTCCAAGTAATGAAAGTATTCCAGTTCCTAGTATTTAAACTATGAGGCAATTTTCAAATATTATACATATTTTTAATTGAAAAGACTTTGTCTCAAGCAACTTTGCAATCCACCATCAAAACTTGAAGATTTGTTACAGTGGAGGATGTTCATTTTCATATATATTTACTATAGAAAGCAATTAGAAACCAGAAAGCCCAAGATATTTCTGTAATAGCAGCATTTGAAAGCATTATCTTTTCATAGGAAACAATACTAATTCAATACATTTATTTAAAAGCATTCAGCTTTGTTGCTAAGAGAGTAGAACTTAAAAGTTCTCATCACAAGAAAAAATAATCTGTAACTATTGTGAGGTAATAGATATTAACTAATCTTCAGGCAATCAATACCTACCTATATCATTATACTGTACACCTTAAACTAATACACTGTTATATGTCCACTATAACGCGATTTTTAAAAAAGATAAAGCAGCTGTATGAAATCACATACTATAAAGCAGAAATAACCTACCAGTGATAAAATATGAGATATATAAATGTCTTTTAATCCATTCCCTTTGCCAATCTACTCTTCCTCAACATAAACACAATGCTTCAGTATAGCAATGGCACTGAAAAGAGAGAAACCATAAATATGATACATTATTCTTTGTTGACATCCTCTATGCATTTTCCAGTAGTATCTTTTCTTTTTTCATAGTATAGATTTGCAGTGAATCAAAATCAAGCGGAGGCTCTTGTTCATAACACAAACTATGCATTTGGGGGGACACACAACATCAATGAAAACTTCATAAACTCACTGCCCACTATTCTTGGGATTTGAGTCAATGAACATTAAAAAAGTATCTGCAGTTGCTAGCTCTTTTACAGCCGCTCAGTGGAAGTTAACAGCACCCAGAAGGGCCTAACTTTATTTTACTTTTAAGAGAAGACATGAAAACATGTCCACTAAAGCTCACAGACTATGTCTATAGAGCTGATCAGGGACTAGTTTGAAAACATCCACACCTCCCTGACAGGGCCATCAGAGACTTTACTCAGTGAAGGCGCTCTCTGGTTCTTTCTGATTTTGTTTTCCTTTTGCATTCTGAGACTCATAACAGCAATTCATTTTGATCCACTGAATTTTGCCACAGGATTAATTTCTAACACTCTCACTGGAATGCCCAAGACAGCTATGGTCATGAGCAATCGGTGTAAGTATTCATATCATCAAAACCTTCCAAAGTACACTAGCATGACTCTTCAAGACCTGATATATAAAACAATCTACCTTAGTTTTATACAGTGATGTCCTGAAATTCCAGCCAGATGGGAAACTGGCTCCTACACAGATCACTGCAGCCTGAAGAATTGCATCATCACTACTGACAGTTTCCCAAGCTTCCATGGGCTGCAGACACACAGAAAGGATGACTAAGACGCTAAGCAGAGTAGATGACAAACACTTACTTGTCCTGTATAACACCCAATAGCGTTTTAGGCAGCTTGTGGTTGCCTGGTAAATATTTAGTCAGTCTTTATGCAATATTTGAACTTAAGATCAAGAATGCTGTGATATGTGAAATGTGCTGAAAACTTATATTATGGCTTCACTACAATTGATACATTTTGTGTTAGATTCACTGACTCATTTTTGTCTTGGTTTATCCTTAGGCTATCGGTTAAAAGGTTAAAAAAAAAAAAAAAAAAAGTCCGTCGGGTTATTTTCATCATGCATTGCAATTTTCTCCTTTGGTAAAAAAAATGTAGGCATGTAAGTTCAGATTCACTTTTAATACAACTGACTCAACCTCATTAATATGTAGACTATGTCAAAGATATATTTTATAACCAACTGGGACATGAAACATTAACAGTATTTTATTAAATGTCATGATAAAATAATAAAAATTTTCTCATTAAGATAGTATCAGCTTATTATATGAGTAATTTGGAAAGTGTTTTCCTTTTCTACCTCTGTGATATAATGTATCTATATCATGGGTTGGGGATTTTAAAAGTTTTATTATATCTATTTGAGTAATTTGGCTTACTATGGCTGAAAATGTGCACAGACCTCAAATATTCAGAAGTATTCTCACATAAGTTAGAAATTTCCGTTGTCTGACTTCTTCTTTTGAAAAGATGGAATTCAAGTACCTTTCCCTATTCCTCCTGCTGAATATAACTAAATACTCCAGACATTTTGTATATACACATGTCAGAAAGAGAAGACTCTGAAAGATGAAGAGAAGAAGTAAGACTGGCTAGGGGTCTTGGGTCCCAAGAAGTGATGCAGTGGTTGGTTTCATGGAAGTTTTTGTTACATATATTCCAGATTTGGAGCTGGAAAAACCAGAAACCCAGGAATATCAATGAGTTCATACATTCTGAAGGCCTCAGCAATAGCCTCCTCTCTATAGCCAAAGTATCAGGAAAGGAGCAGCCCAGAAATAAACTTTTTGACAATAGCACTTGCTGTCCAACCAGCATCCAGTAGTAATAAGTAATGAGGAACACCCCCCTCCTCCCCACTGCTGGGATGATGTCAAGGAAACCTGATGAAGAGCCAAGACTTTCACCTAATCCCAACACTAAGAAGTCAGTCCCTCTCCAACTCCCCTCTTCCCCTACCCAAGTAACAAGGCACTCCTGCTCCCTCCCGGTCATGGTGGAATCAGCTAAAGCCTAGGGAGGAAACAGAACTCCTACACTTACCCAATGGAGATGAACAGAGTCTTCTCCCAAACCCTTCATATCAATGGAGGCCAAGTGGAGAATTCAGACCTCTACATACACCTGGCGGTGATGAGGCCATGACTCTCCCATCCCCTGCTGGATTGGTGCCAAAGGAAGCCAGGTGAAACAGAAGATTTAAATAAGATCCAAAGTTCCATAACATAATACCCCAAATGTCCAAATTTCAACTGGAATGTTATTCATCATACTGAGAACCAAGAAAATCACAACTTAAATGAATAAGAGACAATCAACAAATACCAATACTAAGATAAGAGAGACAACAGAAATATATGACAAAAAATTTAAAGCAATTGAAAAGCAAATATAAACACACAATGTAGCAAGTGAAAAAATAGTCTCAGCAAATAAAGAACATAAGGAAAAACCAAATGGAGAAATTGAGAACCAAAAAATATAATAAGTGAAATTTTAAAACCCTATTGGATGGGTTTGAGACTAGAATGGAAAAGGCAGAAGAAAGAATTAGTGAACATGAAGGACACAAGAGATTATCCAATCTGAACAACAAAGGGAAAATATACTAAGGAAGAAAAAAATAAGTACAGCTTCAGAGACTACAAATTTAGTAAGATACGAACATTTTTTAGGAGAATTCCTCTCACTAGTAAAGACAAAAAAAGTTTTAAAAATGTATCTATCGGATTTAAAGAATAACTAAAGTATTAAATTATCATATGTTCAAACCCAAGTAACTGAAAAATACATTACTAGATCTAGTAGTCCAAAAATATCAGCTATAAAACAATAAAGCATCTAGAGGGTAAACATATGTTTTCTTCCTTTTACCCCTCAAACTCTTACCAATGAGAGCAAATATACTTCTATCCATCATGTCAGGTCAAACATGCCAGGAATATAGATGATAGTAAAGAGACTAACACTGAATGCAGCAGTTCCCACAATAATTGCCAAAGTGACAGGGAAACTGATAGAGGAACTCTTTTCAAAAAAGCATTATTAGTAATTACAGGGTTCATCTTACATGAAAATTGCCACATTATGTTATATGAAGAAAAAGTATATGCAAATTTACCCCAAGACTTTTAGTATTCAGGGACATGCATGTTGAAGATATAGAATATCACTATACTTTATTATTCTGTACAGATACTCTTGCCATATGACACATTATGATTATCTTCAAGAAAATGATCTTTATCCAACCCCAAAAGAGTCTAGGATTTTTGTGTGTTCAAAGTCCTCCATACGGAATTATTAGGACCCACCCCCCTGCCAGTTCCTACTAAAGTGTAAATGAGTAATAAAAGTTGCATGTGTTGCTTCTCTTAGGTGTATCTTCCTTTTACTAGGACCAATTTTGGAAAGGAGAAAAGAAAAAAAAAAAAAAACTCCAGCTAAAATGATGAATATGCCAGTACAAAATGTAAGATACCAATCAAGAGGTAAAAGAAATACTTGGGGATATCTCCAGGAACCCTCTATCACAATGTCAGAGACTTCTTGATCTTCTGTATAAGGCTGATATTATGCATACCAGATACACTGAGCTAGAAGAATATTTTCCAGGAAAGGATGAGACAAAAATAAAGTCCTTTGGAAAAGAACCATAATAGTGCTTACTGAATTAGAAGACAGTAATTGCTGAGTTCTTTGCTGTGACTTAGTTATTGGCATATTTCAGATTATGCAAATCATTGTTTTCTCCAATACTTAATCTTAGAAATAAAATAAGGATGGTAATAGCAATTTAGCAACAATGTATAATATGGCTAAGTCATCCTATTGTTAAACAATGATTAAGTGAACATTTTCCTATGTGTTAAGAAGCTCATAGCCAAGAAGAATAAAGCTTAGTAATTTTTTAAAAAACACAATGTGATAATCTCTGTGGGAAAAAAAACACAAATATACAAAGTACCATGGGAATACAAACAAAAGAGAAACGAATTCTGCTGAGCTGTGGATTCAGAGAAAGAAATCAGGGGTGCCTGAATGGCTCATTTGGTTAAGCGACTGCCCTCGGCTCAGGTCTTGATCCCGGAGACCCAGGATCGAGCCCCATATCGGGCTCCCTGCTCGGCGGGAAGCCTGCTTCCGCCTCTCTCACTCCCCCCTGCTTGTGTTCCCTCTCTCACTGTGTTTCTCTCTGTCAAATAAATAAATAAAACCTTAAAAAAAAATCATAAAGATGCATATGATGTGTGTCTTAATGGAAGTCTGCTAATTAGATGTATTATGGAAAGAAGAAGAGAGAATAATATGCAGAAGGGCGTAAAGGTGTTAAAAGTCCTTGAAGTATTTTTAGGGTTACAAATGACAATCTAATGTGACAAAAACCTAGGAAATATCAGAATCAGGGGGAAAAGACTGGAGATGAGAACTGAAATATAGGTTGTAGACACATGCAATGAAGGGGCTAGTGTGTGCTGATGAGCAATTCAAGCCCTTTCTGCAGTTGTTGGAAAGGTCATGGCAGTAAAAAGAAAGACAGAAAAACACATTCTGCCAGTCAAATGTGGCCCACACTTGGTTTTCTGTGAGCTATAATAGCCTGTATGGTTTTTAAAAGATTTTTAGATGAAAATATTTTATTACATGAAAATTATATGAAATTAAAATTTTAATGTCTATAATTAAAATCTTATTGGAACATAGCTGTACCCATTTGTTCATCTGTTCACATATTATCTCTTTGCTTTCATGTTACGATGACAGATCTGAGTTGTTTCGACAAAGACTGGATGGCCACAAAGCCTAAAGTGTTTACCATCTGGCCTGTATCAAAGAAATTGAAGGCATAGAGCCAGTTACAAGAAACTATTGGGATGGTCAAGGTAGGCAGAATCTGTTCCAGGACAAGTGACATGATGGGTTGAAGGAAACACCCAGTTCAGACACTTTGAGGTATCATATCACCAGGACTTTTTGACAGACTGGTCAAAAGAGATGAAAAAAAATGAAAGGAGAGAGAGGGTCAAGATGGCGGAAGGCCAGGTGACCGCATTTCAGGGAGTTCCCTGAAGAGAGCTGAATTCCAACAAAAAAACCACTACAAGACCACCGTGAACACCCATGAAACCAGCCTGAAATGTGATATTTCCCACTTCTGGACCGCCACGAGAGACAAAGAACATCGGCAAAAAGGTAGAAACAAATTGGAG
>PITA01022201.1:0-30895 GCA_004023965.1 Spilogale gracilis | reverse complement strand
CTTTGGGGTAAATGCCCAGTAGTGCAATTGCAGGGTCATAGGGTAGCTCTATCTTTAATTTTTTAAGGAATCTCCACACTGTTTTCCAAAGCGGCTGTACCAGTTTACATTCCCACCAACAGTGTAAGAGGGTTCCCCTTTCTCCGCAGCCTCTCCAACACTTGTTGTTTTCTGTCTTGTTAATTTTGGCCATTCTGTCCAGATACGGGACTTTCTAAAGATTTTAATATTGTCTTAAATAAATACTCACTGAGTAAAAGCAATAGTTCTGTATCAATACTCTATTTAGAATAAACTTGACCCTTGAAAGAGTATAAGGAGTGGGCTGGGGGCTGGGAGTTACTCAATAAAGCAAGTGATTGTGGATGTGGCTTCTGTGGCTTCTCTGCTCTTTCTCAGCCCTGGCGTAGTGAAGATTTTGGCCATACACAAAAAAGACATCTGGCCTTCATCTTTGGCTCCTCATAAGGATGTTATTTATTCATGGTACACCCCACCCAGGACCACACCTGCTTGTTTAACTACGTATCCTGACTCAGCATGGGGATGACCACACTTGGTAGTCTTATGGTGGACACTGCCAATGCCATAAAGGCCCACAGTGTCCTTAGAAAGTGGGATGTTTTTGTGCTTGAGGTGTCAGTTGGCCTACAGCCAAGGTTCAAGCACAGACATCAAGCCATCATGACTATGTAATGAAGCCTCAGTACAAGCTCTCCATATCAAGCTTGACTGACTTTCTTAGTTAATGCATCCTAGGATGATGGGAGATTTGCATTTGGAACCCTCCTTGTCTCCATTCTATGAGACTCTTCTTCGGCTGGTCCTAATTTGCATCCTTTCCCTGTAATAAATATGACTGTGAATATGCTAGTTTCCAGTGAGTTCGGTGAGACTTTCTAGTGAATTCTATGAGACTTTCTCATAAAAGTATGAGAAATAAGAAATACATATATATATTTATATAATCTCTCTTTCTCTCTCTCTTTCTCAGCATTATATATGTGTGTATGTACACACACACAGAGACACACACACAGACACACATATACACACACAGACACACACACACAGACACACACACATAGGTAATGCATCTGTCCCTAGTTCCTGCCAATATTTGGTCTTTGATCCCAGTTCCTGACACAGAGCTCCTAAGTTCCTTGGAATTTCCTGGGTGATAGGAGCATCTTTTGTCCTCTTGCGATGACTCTCTGTATGTTTCCAGAGGAGGACTGGTCACTAGAAAAGCCAAGCCTCGAATAGAAGGGTGGAATTTTCAGCCCTACCTTCCATTCTCCAGAGAGGGAAGAGAGGTTGGAAAATGAGGCAATAATCAATCATGGTTATGTGATGAAGCCTCCATAAAAATCCATGAACTACGGAGTTGACAGAGTTCTGGGTTGATGAGCATATTTATGTGCCAGGAAGATGGTGTATCCAACTCCACAAAGCCAGATGTTCCTGTACTCGGAACCCTTCCACACCTCATACTACCTGGGGGTTCATTTGTATCCTTTAAATATGCCTTGTCACACATTGGCAATAATAAGCAAACTGTTTTCCTGGGTTCTGAGAGCTGCTCTGGCAAATTTTTGAACCTGAGCAGAGGGCTGTGGGAACCTCTGATTTGTAACCAAGTTCCGTGGAAGTTGGGGGCCTACTAGCCGTGATTAGCATCTAAAAGGAGGGCAGTCTTGTGGGACTTAGCCCTTAACTCTCAGAGCCTGCACTACTGAGGTTAGTGTCAGAACTGAATTGAATGGCAGGGCACCCAGTCTATGTCAGAGAATTGGTCAATATGGGAGAAAACCCACATCTGGTGTCAGAAGTATTGGGAGTGTGAGAGCAGAGGAGAGCAGGGAGGGTTCTGCCCAGATGGGGTGATTCTGGAAAATTCCCAAACTTGCAGTCGGTGCCAGAAATTTGGGGCAGACTTGGCAGTCCTCAGGACCAGGTCCTTCACCTCAGAGTTTGGTTAGTACCAAACCAAACTGGGTACCCTGCCTGTCTGGATGTCACCTCAGAGTTTGGTTAGTACCAAACCAAACTGGGTACCCTGCCTGTCTGGATGTCCAGGTCTCAGCCAGATTCACAAGACCTTTTCAAGAGCTGTTATTTTGAATACAGGGAAGAGGGTGGTGCCTCAGACTCACAGCGGAGAAGCCCCTGCTCATGAGCTTCTCATATGAAGCTGTTGGAACGAAGTTCAAGAGAAAAAAATGCTTTTGTCTCTTTCCTGTTTTGTTGTTATTGTTGGGAGCCAGACCCAGATCCTGTGCTCCTGGGTTTGGCTTGTTCACGTGGAAGGATGGGGAGGGAGACTGACCTGGGAGGGATGGAGTGGATGACAGGGGAAGGACAGAGGAGAGGTGGACAGAGGCACGAGGTGACCTCCACCACCTGGCTGGAGACATTGCAGCTTCTGGAAACCTCATAAAGCCCTCCCCCACTGAGTTGTAGAACATCCACTAATTACACTGTAGAATTTTTACTTTTAATAATATTTTTACTACACTATTTCAGAGGGCCATATCGATGGAGCAGGTGATGTGCTTCTAAGAGCTGGAGGTAGGAACAGAAATTACAGATTACTTTTTGGGCAGATATAGAAATGAAGTCTCATGTAAGTAAATCGCTTGTGGTCATATTCCGCTCTTCCAACAAAAGTTTTAGAGAGTAAGATATCAGACGAAGTTCCTCAGCCCTGGCAACACAAAATTCCAAGGAGAAGCTAGTAGATAGGAAATTAAATGATGTAAACAAGCAAATGAGGAGCAACAGGAGTGTTTTTTTTTAATTAAAAACTGAAATATATACCTGCTGAAAAGGGGAAATTAAACAAACACTGTATGATGGAGGGCAATAAAAGAAAATATTTCACTAGGAAAAATTTCTTTCAGGGTTATAGCAAAGTGTTCCTCTGAAATTGATAAAAAAAAAAAAAAAAAAACCACCCTTCTTTTCATTTCTTCTCTCTCCCTGAGAAACTTTATCCTTTCATTAGAAGTCAGTCATGTGTGGGAATTATTGATAGCTGCAATATTTCATCTTGTAGTTTTTAATCAGTCAGCGCAATGCACACACAAGTGGTGAACTGTGTTGTGGTTTCTAGGAAGCCTCCTCAATGGGTGGTGCAGCTGTCCCGACGCTGGGTGCCTGCGGCGTCTTCCTCCCTCCACAGCAGCGCTGATTACTAGGGGTAGCTTGGTATGCTGGTCACCGAGGCTAGAGGGAAAGCTGAGGAGATCTTAAGAGCGAAAATTTTAACCCTTAACACTTTCCCAATCTTCAAGCACGTGTATTTCCTGATTTGTTTGCAAGACAACCCATGAGCAAGACTGGATTCTTATGCCAATCGGACAGGTGATCAGAGAAGTGTTTGCGAGATTTACTCCAAGTCCTACTTGCAGCAAATGGCAGAGCTGATACTCAAACACGCTGCCTCTGCCCACTGTTTTCTGGAAACCTTAGGTCCCTGGATCTGCAGATGGGAAATGAATAGTGTTACTCCACCTTGCATCCCACATTGCCAGCTCTGAGCTGAGTGGACATTGCTGCCTTTCCTTTTACTTTAGGATAAAATGTTTCTGGTCAGATGCCAAAGATCCTGGTGCACAAGCTAGAAAAGCACAAGCAAAAAAAAAAAAATCTCTGCACATAAGGTGAAGCACACTAAGGTTGGCTGGCTTCCTCTCCACCCTCTGAACCTCTGAACCCACCCTGTCCATTCCTCACCTTCTTTCCTCTGCACCCAGCTGGCTCTCCTTCCTTCTGGCTTCCTTTCCAACTCTTCCCCTTGAGGACCAATTGAAATTCCACCTACCGACATTCTAGTTCTAGTCCCTCTGTACTAATGAGCTCAAGCAAGTTATGTAAATTCTTTGGGTCTGAGTTTCTGCCTTTGTAAAATGGAGACATTATAAAAGATGCTCTCTAAGAGCCATAATCACAATGAATAATACACAATTTTACCCATAATTATATACTGTCTTACTTATCAAGATTGTTTCATTCCTTGTCTTTTTCAGTGAAATTAAGAGGCCATATTGTATATTTCTTTTGTAACCTTACAAGATCTAGTCCAGTAATATACTTTATTACACTTTTTTTCCCCTGATCCACTGATCAGTTGAAAAATCACTTTGCTGATCATGGCATTCAGTCTTTTGAGAGACAGTCCATGGAATTCAAGATGACTAAGGACTTGTAAATGTGTTTTCTCCGAGATGCACAGGCTGTAGTAGCAATAATAGATCACATTTACTGAGGATGTATTAACCATCAGGCTCTGCTCTGAGAGCTTTTTATATATTTGCTCATTTAATTCACACAACAATCATATGAGGTAGGCACTCCTGTTATCTCTGTACGAGGGCAGAGGAAGCTGTGGTGTGCAGGGGATGACTGTGTTTCTCAGTAGTACAAGGCCAGCAAGGGAGCAATGAAATTTGAACAGTCCGTCAGACTCTGGGACCCATGATTTCCTCCTGCCCCATGTTTTTGTCCTGTTGTTCATGGAGGAGGACCGTGCGAATGAGCAGAAGGCCATATCATGATGGCACAGAGAGTCTGGTCCTAATCTTGGAGTGTGAAAGAAAACTGAGGTCTGAATAAATGTTCTTTTTTTGAAAGATGTCTGTATGTATGTATGTATGTACTTTACATTTTATTTATTTATTTGAGAGAGAGAGAGAGAGAGAGAGAGAGAGAGAGAGAGAGAGGATGAAAGGAGAGAAGGCCAGAGGGAGAAACAGACTCCCCATGAAGCCGGGAGCTCAATGTGGGGCTTGATCCTGAGACTCCAAGATCAGGATCTGAGCCAAAGGCAGTTGTTTAACCAACTGAGCCACCCAGGTGACTTAAAGATGTATTTTTTTTATTTGAAAGTAAACGGGAAAGTGAGGGGAGGGGCGAGGGAGACAATCTTTAAGTAGCCTCCCCTTTGACAGCAGACCTCGATATCACTGCCTGTGAGATCATGACCTGAGCTGAAACCAAGAGTCAGATGCTCAACTGACTGAGCCACCCAGATTCCCCTGAATAAATGATTTCTAAGCTCCTTCAATCTGTGGCATTTTATTATGATTTCACTCTTAGATGACAATGGTGACCTTTCTGTTACTGGATAGATTTATTTTAACCTCATCCCAACCTTTGCTATTACCACAATGAAATATGTAGGAAACAAAGTGCATAAAATATTTACATAGATATGTACATATGGGAGTATACATAATCTATGTGCATATATATTATATATAATGGAAAGAAATATAAAATGTAGACAGTGGCTATATCTCAGGGGTAGGATTATTTTGTGTCATCATTCCCTTTCTTTATAATTTTCTATAACTTTCAGAGTTTCTAAAACATGAACATGTATTCAGATGAACTGAAATTTGAATGGTGTAGAAGACTACAGCCACATTAAGCCTGGGCTGAGTTTTAATATCCTCCATATGGTTGTGTGTTGCTTTGGCTCCTTGAGAGCCATTTCCCTTTTTCTTTCTTTTTCTAAAGGTTTTATTAATTTATTTTGTGAAGCATGCACAAGCATGATCTGGGAGGAGGGGCAGAGGGAGAAGAAGGCTCTCCATTGAGCAGGGACCCCCATGCAGGGCTCAATCCCAGGACTCCAGGGTCATGACCTGATCCAAAGTCAGAAGCTTACCTGACTGAGCCACCCAGGCACCCCTTGAAAGGCATTTCCAACCCTTCCTTGAATTGAATGCACTCAGCAAAGTAAAATATCTTGTAGGCCTAAATCATGTCTCACTCCCCTCATGATTGAAGTTCCATGGGGCTTCAGGAGGGACCTATGGTTTCCAGAAGTTTGAAGAAGCTGAAAGCACAAGATGAAGGACAGTAGCCTGGCGGTGACTGAAATTAAGTTCTTTAAGAGGTGAAACATGATATGTCTCTCACCCAGGATTTTCCCCTCGGTGACAGTTTTGCATAAAAGAATATTGAGAATTTTTAGGAGAAAAACTATTGATATATGAAGCCCAGTTAACCACATGGATCTCCTTCCGTGAGCTATACAACAAAGTTCCTTTCACTCAGTAATTTCCTCTCCCCTGAAAGAGAAAATCTAGGGTCACAGCCTGAATTCAGGGCTCTCTTCTCAGCAAAGATGGCTTTTGCTAATAAGCCTAACCGTGAAACAGCACCTCTCCTATTAATAATTGCTACCTAAAAATGTCTGAATATTTGTTAAGACCAACACAACTGGCAAAGCCATTCTTTAAAATAGATACACTCTCTTTACCCAACTTACCCAAGCTTGTGATTACAGGAAAGACCAACGGCCCCGGGTTATGCTCCATTCATGCATTCCTTCTTTTCCCTATTCAACAAGCATGTATCGACTGCCTACTGTATGTCTTTTCCTGAGCCTGGCAGTGGGAACACAAGGAAAACAATGCAGCTTTCCCGTTTCGTGGAGCTGAGAGTCTAATGAGGGTCTACAGTTAAGTATGGAGGCAGCTGTAGCGTGGCAATCAATTATAGTGCCGGGTTTGTGACCCTGTTTCTCAGAGAGATACCCAAATATGCAAAGTGTACAGGACTTGGCACAAAAAGCTCTTGTGCAGAAGTACAAATGAGGGATGACGATTGTTGAGAGCAATTTATTTATCTTCCCAAATGAAGTGCTATTTTGTTTAAAAGGGGTCAAACGGATCACCTCTCTGTACTCGGCAAACTCAAACAGCAGACGCACATTCTAAATAATAGCGACTTTATTTGCAAAACATCTTTTATCTTGTTAGTCCATAACGTGCTTTACAAACTCAATAAATGACTGTAATCTCTTTTTATAAACATTGGTTAAAACACTGACGTTTTAATATATTTCATGTCATAAAGTATATTAG
This sequence comes from Spilogale gracilis, assembly GCA_004023965.1. Taxonomy (NCBI): domain Eukaryota; kingdom Metazoa; phylum Chordata; class Mammalia; order Carnivora; family Mephitidae; genus Spilogale; species Spilogale gracilis. The sequence continues at coordinate 24,017 of PITA01022201.1, read as the reverse complement.
TTTTCTAAAAAAGCCATCCTGCAGTAATTTTGCGAGTACTTAGATTAAAGTCTGTCCCTTGCACTTCATAAAACACGTCAGTCTGCTGACAGACAGAGGGTGCAGAGCTTTTTCCCTTGACAGGGAAACAGTTCCTGTGATGTTTGAGGCATTGGGTCCTTGTTAGGTCTCTACCTTCATTTCCCTCAGTTCCCCTGACTTAACGGTAGAGAAGTGAATGCTGAAGGAATGATGAGAGCAGAAAACTCACACACCATCCCCTTTCTGGGTGATGATCCTACTGTGATCTTAGTGTAATGTTAATGGGCCAAAAATGTATGTGATGTTAATTTAGTGACGTGTGAGAAAGCATCTGGAGTTTAATGTAGCAACATCGACTATCCAAAAATGTAATCATAATGCCGGCAAGGCTCAGTGCTCTGGATGAGACCCAAATTGTTAGTCAGTGCCACAAGGGCATTTAACACCAAGCTGGAGAGAGGGGAATTCACAGGAAATGTCATGACATGTTCCCCAATGCCCCCCGATCAGCTACCATTTGGTTAGAAGACAAAAACAATTGGAGGAAGAGTTTTGCAAAACACAAATTAGAAAAGGAGCTCTGGGAAAAAAAATGAAGAGAATAAGGAAAAGCTTGGCTTTTTCTTTTCTTTATGTCATTTTACACGTGCTTCATCTGTTAGGTTATGAAGATATACTAATAAGTACTTTTTCTTGGAATGTAGCTTCTGGTTGCATGAGGACATGGCATTTAGAGATATCTCTGGGTGTTGGATAAGGCAGAGAATTATGGGTAGGAAGCATAGTTGGAACTTGGCTTCTAAAATGGTGGAATGGGTCCTGTCAATCATTGCTCTGAGGTATTTTTGGGAAAAAAAAACACTTCCTTCCTTCTCACTGAAGCCATTATGAGTTTCTACAATAAATCTGAGTTGGGCTTACCTGGATACTTATTTCCTGGAAAGGAAGTTGGAGGGGAGAAGATAGAAACATACAAGAGTATTGGGGGCTATATTTTTCTTTCTTCAAAATACAGAGAGGTTGATAGCAAGTGCTTGAACATTTGCTTGCTGAAGCTATGCCTATAATATTCTGACTTTGTCACTTTCTTTGCAGACAAATAATTTGATGTCTAAAATGTGTTTGTTGTATTATGTTAGGATTTCCTGAAGTTAATGTCTGAACATATTGAGAATTCACATCATCAAAAGGATGTATTTGGCTTAAATTGTATTATAAGTTATATAAAGAATAACTTCATAGACATCACATGCCACTGTTAACTGGGTAGATGATGGGAAGGAAGTGGAGAAGGGGTCACTAATATTAGGGGTTGGTGTTACATTCACATGTGTCTGAGTCCAGTATTCTATTAAACATAGATATCTCAATGTTTACCTGGTTCCATCTTTAAGTTCATTCAGTGACCTTAGGCAAGTCAGCAGACTCCTTTGCATATCACTTTTCCCATCTGTAAATTTGGGGCATGTAGTACCCGCCCCATATATTTTTTGTAAGATTTTAAGTAGGGAAGGGGGGAAATGTATGCAATATTACTACTAAAAGTATAAAGAGATTATATATATGTATGTATATATATAGTAATTTGTTGTTACCCTGAAGTGATTTTACTACACCAGCTTCCTGTTCTCAGGATCTCTTTAGGGTATGAAAGGTCTATAGAGGAGCTACTTCCAATGAGTTAGGCTTTCTATATAGAAAATAAACACCCCTGGAAGGAACAAGGAGAAGTGTATAAATAAGTACGTGGGCAGAGTTGCCAGCAGCCAGAATAGACTTCACAGCAACTCATTCTCTTCCTGTAAACTCTGGGAAGGTGGAAGAGAAACTGATTTCAGTGTCAGATACTTCTTTTTAACTTTACTCCACACACAATGACTTTATTTGGTCATATATAATGATAATGCCAGCATGCAAGTGAAGATTTCCAGGCTGTTTTAAGGATCTCTGCCTACATACAGAGTTATACATCATTCAGTTTGTCAGAATCCTGATTGCAACAAAAATTGATGTCTGGTCAGATGTTCATTCTCATGTTCCCACACAGACCATATGCATTTGAAATACAGAAGGAGTCAGGTGGGTAGAAAGAAACATGGAAAGTTTTACTCTTTTCTTCCTTCCACTTCCTATCTGCCCCTGTTCTCCTCTCACTAACAAAACAGTGTGAGAAAGACTGAACATCTAAAATAGAAAGGTGATTGTCAAAATGCTTTTTCTTGTCTCAGAAGCTATTGTAAAAGGGAATCACAGGTCTTTAAAGAAAAATGGGTATCTTCACCTACCCGATGACATCCTTCTTCAAACGCCTCTACATACAGGAGGAAGTGATGGGTTATATCAAGTCAACAAATAACTAGGGAAGGAGCATAGGGCATAACCACCAGTGTTTCATACAGTTGTTATAAGGCAGAAAACTGAGACCATTTACTGATTTACATAAAACAAAATGAAACACCCAGATGCTCTTGAACAGTGTAGCAGAGAGAGCTATAAATTCACTGAAATACATTTCTTTTTCCTCTGGGGCACACTGCTGGGCTATATTCTCCTCCACCCTTCCAGTGATAGGAGCCATTTCTGGGTCAAAGTAGCTCAGAAGCAGTGTGATTCCCCATACTCTCCCTCCCTGCCCACTAGCTGAATGGAAGAGCCTCCAAGAAGCTAGAGAACAATGGGGGAACACAAGATAGAACACCAAAAAAGGAATCTGTATTAGTAAGAATATAGTCTCCCCAGAGTGATAATAAAGGAAAAGACAGTCCTCTGTACACTGAATTTGTAGAGTAGTTCAAATGAAGAGGAAAAGCAGCAACTTGAAACTGTGACCCAATGAAAAACTAAAGGCTACGTCAATAAGTAAAAAAATAGCAAAAATAAAAATAAAAACAATAAAGTCTACACCAGTTGTCTTCAAAGCATGGTTTTTAGAAAAGCAGCATCAGCATTATAAGGGAACATGTCATAAATGTGAATTCTTGGATCCCACACCAGATTGACAAAATTAGATGTTCAGTGGCTGGAGTCCAGCAATTTTTTTTTTTAAGATTTTTATTTATTTGACAGAGAGAAACACAGCCAGAGAGGGAACACAAGCAGGGGGAGTGAGAGAGGGAGAAGCAGGCTTCCCGCCGAGCAGGGAGCCCGATGTGGGACTTGATCCCGGGTCTCCGGGATCATGACCTGAGCCAAAGGCAGTCGCTTAACCAACTGAGCCACCCAGGTGCCCCATGGAGTCCAGCAATTTTAAGAAGGCTTCCTGGTGGTGCTGATGGATGCTGAAGTTTGAGCACCATTGTTCCGAAGATTTCAGGAACAGGATGGATTTTGAAACGTTTACAAAGGTAAATGGCTCAATGTTCCAAATTCTAAAATGCTGATATATTCTTCAAGCATATTTGTAAATATCAAAAGAATAAATTGGAACAAAGACATTACTGACATTTTGTTTTCAGCTAGAACCTACTTAAAGAAAAAAAATAAAAAGACTTACATCAGATTAAAGTGCTTCAGATGTATCTAGAAATGTGTATGATCCCAAGCCTGTATATTGCCTGGCTAGGGCAAGGTTAGGTAGAAGATTTGTGTGGGATTGGAAGAGATTGAATGGTCTCAGGATTTTGGAGAGAGTAGATTTTTCTAGGGCATGTTTGAAGGTGCTGAGCCTCCCCCAGAACCTCAAAGCTTCAAAAAGTTTTGCATAATTTTCAACAATATCCTGAATACTCAAGGGAAGCAGGTTCAGCATTGTGGTAGGTGGTTCTCTAGCAAGGGAGTTTAGAAGTTTGCCCAGTCTACTTCTCATGTGCCCAACAGCTGCCCTTTTATTCTTAAATTAAAAGAACTGTAAGGAATAAATTCTGTGCAGCTCCAACTTATCATGGAGTACAGCAGCAGACCCCCATAAAAATACTTAATCCCAGGGGCTTATTCTTACTCATTTGGATGGAAATGACTAAGGAAAAACTATGCCATTTGGATTCTACTGTCTGACCCTTCCAACAGCCCCATCTTGCACTCAGAGTGTCAGGTTCATAAATAACCCCACCTCCAGTCTGGCCCCTATTCAGGTCCTATCATATGAAGGGAGGCAAGACAAGATTTCATGGATCAGCTGGGGAGATTTGAAGGCCTAACCTCGAGGTCACATAGATCTCAAAGGAGTCTCTCTGTCTGCCATTTTTTCATGCTGAGTCCAAAGAGATTTTCCCTTCTGGGGAAAAACGATTCTCCCTTCCCTTCCTCTGCAATGACCAATACGAAGTGGGTGGCCATTTGTAGAAAAGATATGTATTGGTACGGGGGTCCACATGTAGCCTAAGAGAGAAGATAAGGGGACAGAAGACAATTGATTTCTGTGGCAACCAGCACTGAGGCTAAGGTAAGGCAAGTGAGCCCATGATACACTTGCCTTGAGCACAAATGAAAGCGTTGCCAAAAAGTTCAATAAATAAGATAAATGATATTTTAATGCGTCATTTTCAAAAATCAAAATTAAATAAAAAAATCTAGAATACAAAAATATCAAAAATTTCAACAAAGGAGGGAGCATATTTTTGGGTTTTCCTTTTACTTTAGGTTGCAATGGTTCTACCTAGCACTGTCTGTGACTACCAGCCGCAAGAGTGGAACTATGTTCAGTTCTGTGTACAACAGATGGAGGATGATGAGTAAAGCTAATTCTCTGAGGCCGGAATTGCCAATGGAGAAGGAAGGAAGGAAGGAAGGAAGGAAGGAAGGAAGGAAGGAAGGAAGGAAGGAAGGGAGGAAGGAAGGAAGGGAGGGAGGAAGAAAGGAAGGGAAAGGAAGGAAGGCAAGAGGGTGATTAAAAAAAAGGAAGAAAAAGATGGATTGAGTGCTTTTAAAGTGTGCATAGGCATTGTACTAGACACACTGCATGTATTAATTCATGAGGTCCTCGAAATACCATGAAGCAGATACTGTTATTGTCACTGCTCCCTAGGCAAGGAGACAGACACTTTTCCAAGATCACTTTATTAAATGACAGAGCTGTGATGTCACAGAGGCTTGAGAGCCCTTGTTTTTAACCAGCGTGAAGACAAGGAAGAGAGAGAGGAACCAGGGAGGAAGTGAACGGGAGAGAAAGTGGTATCCCTGCTCCCAGTCCTCTGTAAGTCTCCAGTCCCCAAGCGGACTCCAAGACCTGGTGGCTGTTGGAAGACCAGGTTAGCGTCTTTGAGCAGGAGACAAAGGCGTACCTCAGACACTTGCTGTTGTGCTGGCATAGAGTATCTACTTAATGTTGGTGGTTTTCACATCCTGACGTCTTCCAATTGACAAGGAGATGCTTAGCGTGCCGTGAAATGAACGGGAGCCAGAGCTGAGCAGACAGCGGTGGCCGCGCCTGGCGGGGACCAGGCTCGCTGCTTCTCCGGCTCTCTCCTTCCCAAACAACTCTCGCTGTGCCTCTCAGGCTCTAAATCTTTCTCCGTAGAACTCAAGAAACAGCACAGAGAGATGGGTGTATATTATTTATTTACTCTCTTCTTTATAGGTTATATCTGCATGGCCTGTGTAAGTATTTAAAACCCGACTGGACCCAGGGCCACAAGAATGAGGTCTCCATTGCCGGGGGGCTGGGGGGGGGGGCGCAGGTTTAAGTAGGATCGATGGGGCCACCTCCCTGGCTGAGTAAACTGCGGCCACGAGAAACGGAAGAACCTGAAATGAGCCCGGGGGTGGGAGGGGGCAGGGTCCCGCTGGTGTCATATTACTGGAACCAGATGCAGGGTGAAGTAATTTACTCAAAAGTGACAGTCTGAAGGCGAAAAATAAACTAACAGGAGGGAGTTTAGGCTCATTAGCAGCCTGGTCGCAATATTTCATTATTAATGATAATAAAAAGAAGAAAGGAGGGAGAGAAGGCAGAGGAGAATGTGCGCCCCCTCTTCTTCCAACCTCTCCCAAGCCCCCCCTCCACACACACACACACAGAGCCAGCGCCTAGGCTCACAAAAGCGGGACTCTGGACTCCCTTTCAGTCGGGGCACAACAAAGGCCCCTCCAAGAGAAAGAAACGCCAGGCAGGATGAAGAATGGGTTAGCTACCGTTCTGGTCTGCTCTCATCTAAATGCCTGACTCCGGTGGGGCTCCTCTGCGGGATTCTGCCTGATTTATTAGAACCTCTGCGGCGGGCAGGGAAGCACACACCCCCCCCACCCCCCCGCGCTGCTCCGCAGCCAGGCCTGCAGGAGCCACAGTGAAAGGGGAGACCACGCCAAGCTGCCCCAGGGATTTTTGGGGCAACATCCGTCTGGGCGGGAAGCAATCACTCCTTCTGAGATTATATATTGTCTGCACCCAGACAGGGAAGGAACAAAGATACCGGGAATCAATAGCCGATGGTCTGAATATAAAAGGAAAGCGGATACATCCCGGAGATGGTAAAGAAAGCCTAAAAATAGAATTCTACAGTAAGCAAACATGCTGGATTCAATTTAATTTAAAATGGCTCTCAGGCTCTACCTGTTGCTCAAATAAAGAAAATGATAATTGTCTTTTCTACGATGACCGACTGCCCCTCTTGGCAAATACTTTGCTGTGAATAACTGATACATTTTCTTCTCATTGGTGACTTTCATAACCCAGCCCGTCTGGCCTGGTCCATTTGTCTGTTTTCTTAGACAATTTCTGAAATTGTCAATATGGTGATATTAGTGTTAATCTTGTTGGGAGAACAGTCGCTCCCTTCCTCTGCTGCCATCACTCAATGGCCTTGAGCAATTAAAAACATGTTCAGAATCATCTTTTCTCTTGTTAATGTCCTTGTAATTTATTAATGTGACAGAATTATCCATCAAACCAACAGCTCCATAAGGGTCTGCGACTGGGCTGGGCACAATGCAAAGTTATAATGAATATAGAAATGAACCAAATGTGAACCAAATTTCCTCTTGTTGCTTTATAGACTATTGGGGGACCAGTGTGAAGCATTAAATGCACAAATAAGCATAGAATAATAAAATAACAAATCGTGTTAAGTGGGGTAAAGAAAATAATCTGGTACTATGGAGAAGCCTGGAGGCCAGGAAAGCATGTGGTGACGTGCATTTATTTAAGCTGAGACCTGAAGGAAGTGGTGGCCAGCTCAAAGAATCAGAAGAGGAAGAGAATTCCAAGCAGAGGGACTATCAGAGAGAAGGCCGAAGTCAGAAAAAAAAAAAAAAAGAGCTTTTTTGTTTCTTGTTCAAGTAGGAGGAAGCAGCTGGCTAGAGCATGGCACTGAAGGGAGGGCGGGGTCATATGTGACCACAGGGTGGGCAAAGAGTGCCATGAGGTGCATCCAAGGTCTTTCTGGCTGCCATGGGCAGAATGAGTTGGGGGTGAGACAAGCCCAGAAGCAGAGAGACCTGACAGGGGGCTTCTCAGTGGGACAGGAGGGAGGTGGAATGGAGCTCAGGACTGGCTCAGGGATGTGTGTCTACACCTTCTGAAGTGGCTAGTTGGTATAACACTGGACACTGTAGTTAGTGGATCTAGATGCAGACACACAATCTTTGTACACAAGATTATGTATGGGGTCATATCTGCATACCAGTTTACCTTAATGTGGACAACTGATGTCCTGGCACAAAGACCATCCTACCCTATGTTACCTGGCGGGTCAAGAAGTCGATGTTCTTTTTTCTGGTGTGCTTTTTCTTTTCCTCCCTTTTTCCTGAGTCCTCAGTTTTCTCCTTTTAGTCCAGAACCTGTTGATGTCTCAGGTGGGGCAGCAGTTCTCATAGGGTGATCCTGGGACCCACAACATCAGCATGACCTAGAGATTTGTTAGAAATATAAACATAGACCTATTGAACCAGCAATTCTGGAGGTGGGCGCCCATCCGTGTTTTAAGAGTCCTCCACGTGATTTGGATTCACACGAAAGTTTGAGAACCCTTATTGGACTACTGCTGTGTATCTACTCCATCCAATATGGCTCTCACTCACCACATGTGCCTCGCGAGTCCTTGAAATGTGCCCGAGATGTGGAGTGTAAAATATACGCCAGATTTCAAAACCTTAGTACACAAAAAGTGTAAAATTTCTCTTAATTTTTTATATTGACACATGTTGAAATAATATGCTTGCTATTTGGGGGTTAAAATGTATTAGAGAAACCAAGGTGAATTCATTATACTTGTTTCTTTTTACTTTTCAATGCCCATAAGAAAACTTAATAGTACATGTGTAATACATTCTATGTTTTTATTGGGAAGCACTGCTTCTCTTCATTCAGTGGGCACAGGAATTGCCTGGGTGAGGGAGGGGAGGTCTTGTTAAAATGCAGATTCTGATTTGGTAGATCTGGGATGAGGGCTGAAATTCTGCATTGGTAGCAAGCTCCCAGGAGATGTCTGTGCTGCTGGTCTGTGGACCACTCTTTGAGTAACAAGATACTGATACATGTTGGGGAAGTTTCTGGAAACAAGTCTAGTGTCACTGAACGACCACTAAATGTGCAATCGGTACCACCTGGCAGAGTCCCAGCTCTGCTTCATGTTAGCTATATGACCTTGGATGAGTCCTTTTTTAAAACTGGTGAATGTCGATCACAGAAATAACTAGTAACACTTGATTACTGAATGGTTTAAATAAAATAATGTTGATAGAATTATTTTTATATTATTAAGGCCAAAGAGAGCTAAATAATTATTCCATACCACTCATGTTCACATGCACATATGCACACACACACACACACAGGATCAAGTACTCAACATGCTATAGTGAGTGATGCATAGGCAATTTCCCAGTTTCCAAAGTAAATCAAGGCTACAAAGAGCAATTTGGATATTAGGGTATTCCACATATCTCCCAATTAGTTCTGACCGGATGATCTGAGTCACTGTGACCAAGGACACGTAGTTATCTGAGAAGGACAATAATATTTCACTGGCTTTTCTTTCAGAAGCTTTTGGTGATGGATTGATGGCTTTGATAATTTCCCAAAGAGCGAGGCCTCAGGCGTACAGTATTCTAAATACCCAGCTAAATACTCAGCTCCAGGTCTCAGGAAATCAGAACATCTACAGTGCTAGGGGCTCCAGCAGATTAGACTTCATCAGTAATTAGCAAGCAACCAGACTCCTAGAAGGAGTCACTTTGTGACCAGAAGGAAAAGGGAACAGAACTAGCCTGTGACTTTGTCATCATTAGGAAGATGGGGATGGCGGAGAAAGATACATAAAGCAATAGTCCCTTAAAGCATAATTGCCATGCTGTGGTGGCAACATCCATATGGCTGAGATCAACCCAGCTTTCGCTCTAGGGGCTGCAGTGCTGGGAATCCAAGATGGCAGGACAGGGAAGGAAGGCTCAGAAACTGAGCATGTACTGTGCAGGAGCACTGTGCTAGATCCTCAGATGGAAAATGTTGTAATTAACTGTAACAGGAAAAGAAATTGTTTTGTTATCTGCCAGCACCAAATCCTCCCCACCTATGGACACCTGTGGATACCTATGGACACCTATGGACATCTCTCCCACCATCATTACAACCAGCATCATCACCATCATTGCTATCATCACCAACATCACCCCCACCCCCTCAACACAGTTCATTTCTTCCAACTTTTGCCCAGCAAAGAGGAGTGGAATAGTGGAATAGCTGTAATTCCTTTCAAGTAGATTACTGACATGTTACTTTGGAATTTCTGGATAGGGACAGGGGAGTCCTCCTCAATCTTTCTAAAAGTAGTTTTCTCTAGAAGGGAAAGACAAGATCCCAGTACTGCCACGTACACTGCTGGACTCCTTGGTAGCACATCGCAAGCACAGTGCAGACAGCTACATAAAACCAGGACAGTAGCCCCAAGTAGCAGTGGATTCAGAAGACTCAGCTTTATTTGTAAGTCATACTAACCCATAGACTGAGGGTAAATCATTCCTCCTCCCTGGGTCATGGTGCAACATCTTTAAAGTGAGATTTGAGGACAAGGTCTAGGAAGTCCCCGATAGCCATAATATCCTACTATAGCAAAGGGTAATTTGCTTATATAAAATGACCCCGTGGTAGGGACCTCCTTGCTGACAGGAGACACAGGCGTGCCTGTGGAGAACACGCACTGTGGCAGACAGGCCAAGACAGTGTGAACAGCACACTCATGAACCAAAGTTGCAGTGTCTGGGAGGCCCAAACATCCCAGCCTCTCTGTGACAGTGATGTGTTTGTTTTCTTCTCCTATGAACTGAGACCTTCAGCACTGGAGAAGGAACAGCCACCAGCAAGGTCTAGAGAAACCAAGCAGCATCAAAGTGGACATGAAATTTGCCATGTCCACTTTGGACATGGAAATGACCTTCTCCTTTTCCTTTCTTGCTGGTTATGCCCCACCAAAGGCTCAGGTCTTTGGGATCACCTCCCTCTCTTGGAATCAGTTGCACTCTCCAGGAAATATCTCATAATATAGTCTCAAGAAAAAGAAGAAATGTGTATTTAATAACCTATTATATGCCAGTCACTTCAGTAAAAGATCTCATTTAGTTTCATCTCACTAATAGGGCCAAGACTAGGAGGAACTAATGAGGTACCTACATGCTTGGGCATATAGTGTAGGGAGGCCCTCTCTCTTGAGGGTTGTGAGAGCAGGACTGACCCACACACCACCCTGAGAGGGGACGCCTTCTTAAATTTTGCACATAGGCACCTCCTTTGCCTCACCTAGTTCTGGTCCTCTTAACTCTGTTTGTACTTATATTCCAAGGTCATAGATAGGGAATCAGCCATAAAGAGGTCCAATGCCACAAAGCCCCAAGCCTGACATTAAGACCCATCTGTTTGCTCAGTCCCAACAGTGCAATAGTTAGTGGCACAGAGCCTGGACAATTTAGAAGAGCCTGCTAGTTGGGCATTCTGGTGCCAGTATTTCCTAGCTGGTAACCCCAGACAACTTACTTAGATACTCTACTCTAGTTTCCTGGTCTACACAAAGCAGGTGATAGTAGCACCTACCTCATCATGTTGGAATTAAGATTAAAAGACTGTCACACAGAATGTACATAAAATGTGTTGGGAATGAGTATGTCTCAATACATATGATCTACTCGGTAATGATGATGGTAGTGGTGGAGATACTGATGGTTGCGGTGATCGTGTTGCGGCAATCATGATGATAATGATGGTGGTGATGATGGTGATGATGATGGTGGTTGTGTTGATGGTGATGATGATGGTGGTAATGCTGGTGGGGATGATGGTAATGATGGTGGTGATGATGGTGATGATGATGATGGTTGTGTTGATGGTGATGATGATGGTGGTAATGCTGGTGGGGATGCTGGTGATGATGGTGGTGATGCTGGTGGTGATGATGGTGCTGATGATGGTGCTGATGATGGTGGTGATGTTGGTAATGATGTTGATGATGATGGTGGTGATGCTGGTGGTGATGATGGTGCTGATGATGGTGCTGATGATGGTGGTGATGTTGGTAATGATGTTGATGATGATGGTGGTGATGATGGTGATGGTGGTGGTGATGCTGGTGGTGATGATGGGTGATGGTGGTGATGATGGTGATGATGGTGATGATGGTGGTGATGATAGTGACGATGATGGTGATGATGATGATGGTGGTGATGATGATGGTAGTGATGATGATAATGATGGTGATGATGGTGATGATGGTGTTGATGATGGTGGTGATGGTGGTGGTGGTGATGGTGGTGATGATGGTGGTGATGATAATGATCGTGATAGTGGCTTGATAAATGTTGGTTGCTATGACTATTGTTCTGATCACATAATTGACTTATGATGCTAGTGAATTATCCTTCTCATGAGTCTTTTTGCATTTTAACAAGAATTATTCTCCTAAATTCTGTACCTCCAATCATAAATTACTAGATATCATCATTGAATCCAGGCAAATTATCTTTTGGAAGAATTAGAGAGGTGGCTCCAAATGATACAATGAATGTCACTCCAGTTCAAATGGCCAGCCTGCACACCTATGGCTTTACACATTACAGGAATGACTTTCTCTGTAGAATCAGGAGCTTAATTCAACAGGGAGGATTTGTCAGGCATTACAGTTTGGGCCTGCGTGCACTCTTCCACCAGGCTAGCATTTCCTAAACTTTTACCCCATGGAACCTAAGATGTTCCTCATCCTAAGCTCACAGACAGCTCATCCAGGATACAGTTTGTGCCCTTGGGAGGCCCTGGCCCCAACAATGTATGGTTGGATTGTCCCTGCCACCCTAACTGGCTTCCTTTCACAGTCGATTACTCCCCCATTAATTGTTGTTGTTAGTAATCTGCAAAACACCTTTTGCTGGCAATGCCAAGTGCCGTAAGGAAGAAAAGCCGTGGCTGGCATTATTTAATTGATTTCCCCATTAGCAGTGCTTGTGAGCGTGGCCATGGGACCAGGATTCCAAGTGGGCTAATGGCTGGTCCGTGAGCCCAGCTCTCGTCAAGCCGAGTCAGCTTGTCACAGGGTGTTTTGGAGCTTCACAGGATGTGAAAAAGCTGACAAAACCAAATGGGGCTCCTGATGGTGACACATGAATTTGGCATCCAGCCTGCAAAGGAATGGCCATCTGACTTGTTCCTCTGCACTAGACTACCTTTAGGGGAGATAGACATAAAGCAGGGGTGGCAAATGAAAAGTGAAGGCTGAATCACAACCCTTGGGGCACGGAGCCTGACACCCAGCTAGATCGCCCTGAAGATACCACATGCTGTGGCTCTACATCTGGGGACTGGTGTCCCTGGTCACTGCCACTGTGGAGCCACTTGTCTCCACACTGACAACTCCAGTTTCATCAGCCCAAAGAGGGCCCCAAAGGGGCACTTGATGGGTCTCACTCTGGATGTCACACTGGACAATGCCCAAACACCCACTAAACCCCTGAGTGGAAAGAAGCTTTAAAAAGATCTGACATTGAAAATGCTACCCTGGGTTAAGATATTGAAGTCTTGGGGGCCCTGGCACCATTAAGAATGGGTCTTATATCCCACACTCCTCCTTCCTTTGACTTTTATTTTTTTTCTTCCTTTGATTCTTCTCCCTTTGTTGTTTTTGTGTGTGTGTGTCTCATTTTTCTCCTGTGATGAACTACACCATCCCCTCCAACACATACATTCCCTCCATCCTTAGCCCATGAGTATGTGCTTCCTGCTACCTCTTATGCAGCTATGTTTATGCTGCGTGCCTGAAAGAAGAGAGAAGCACTAATAATGCTTCTGATCATGACTTAGAAAAACAAGAGCTCCTCCCTGCCTTCCTAAAAAGAGCCTTCAATACTGACAACTCCCTTTGTGAGAAAAACAAAGACAGCCCATGTGGCGGGCCTATGGAAGCAAAGAGAACAGTAATAGAAAAGACTGGAGAGAGAAAGTGATGAAACCAGACTTCACAGCAACCAAAGGAAGGCAGGCTCAAAGTGAAAAGAGAGAGAGAGAGAGAGAGAGAGAGATGCCATGGAGGCCAGACAGGAGACAGACTACAGGCTGAGCAGGGACCCGCCAAATGGGCTTTGGGCTTTGGAAAAGCAATAAGCACCACCAACTCCCAGTTAGCCTATGTCCCAGTTGTGCTTCTTACAATGATGAACACCTTCTTCCCTTACAAGAATCAGGAGTTGGGCTATAAGCCACATGATGGGCTGAGAGGTTATGATAGACTGATGCCCTACAATAAAGAGGAAGGGAGCAGAACTTAAGGAGATGATGGCTGAATTTTATGTTTCAGGTAGCTGATACCACAGAGGAAGGTCCTTGACCATATTTATAAATACAAGGAGGCAGTGGTCAGCCACCAGTGAGCCATCTTATTGTGCTTGCACTTTGCCCATTATAATGATCTCTCCCCTCCTGGTTACTTATGCCTTCTACCACCTTCCCCATTTTTTGCCCAGGGATGGCAACCATCTGTGTGCCTGCACTTGAATGTGCCGAATGACCAAGACTTCAGATGAACAAAGGGAGGGGATATTGCCAAGGAAGCTTAAGCACCCGGGCCCTGCCATGCCCACACCCCTCCTCAGGAAAATGGACCCCGTGACTGAGCAACTGGTCTTCCCTGTGATGATCTGGCCCGGCTCAAGTGCTCAGCAAATGAAGCATGATAAGAACCAACTGAACAATGAGAGGATCTCACAGGGAGTTTATATGTGAGCCTTATGGAGACAAAGGAGACCGAAAAGAGAAAGAGAAAAAATAAGGAAAAGGGTCTTTGAGGAACTAACAGGGAAGATTTAGTGTAGGATTACAACTCCGTCCTTCCTCAAATCACTGGGCTTCCATTGGACTCCTAGAGCTAGACAGGACCTTTGCCTGTGCTGACTCCTCTGCCTGGAGTACCTTTCGCTCATTTGGCTGGCAATGTCCTCTCATTTCCAAAGCATATTTAACCTGAAAAATCAGAAGGAGTGCATAAAGAAACACCTAGAGGACATTCCTGGAATAACTAGTGTCTGGAAAAGTCTCAAAGGATAAAGAGAAGGCAATGCTTAACCTGGAGACAAGAGCTGCTAAGGAATTGTCCCCAGTTTCTGCACACTGGTGTTGGGTGGATCTCCTGAGCTTGGCATTGCATCCCAGCTACGCCAGAGGAGTCTCTGTGTTCACCTACCCTCTCCCAAGCTCAAGGTACAGTCACTGATTGGCATCTTAGTTGCAGAAACAGCTGAACTCCAATCTAAACCAGCCCCAGTCTTGCTTTTCATTTTTTTAAACAATGCAGACGAACCAATTTCACATAATAAAGAAGTAACAATAAAGTAAGGGGAAACTAACTTAGATGAAAGAGTTGGTTAATAATTTTTGCTGGATTAACTCTCAGGAGACAGAGTGCTAAGATGGAAATACTTGGGTTTTATTGTCAGAGAAACCCAGCCCTGAATCCATGCTCAGCAACTTCTGTGAAGACTTGGATAAGCATTGTAACCTCAGTTTCCTCAGGTGAAATGCATATACGAATACCTGCCTCATAGATATATGAAGAATAAATGTGAGAGTATGTGTAGAAAATCTTGAGCATATTTGGTTGTAAGTAAATGTTAGCTTTATGTGCTAATATATTGAGCTATTAAAATATATCCCTGTCACTCTCTGTTTCTCCCTTTCCTATTCCCTTTTCTAGCAGGTAATTGTCCTTGAATTCCTTCATTCAAAGGAGACTTATCGAAAGACTACTACATGACAGAAGCCATTCTAGGTTCTGGGAATATTGTAGTATATAAAATAGACAAAAGCATTATTTCCTTGGAGGATTGACACTGAAAAGCAAAACGTAACCAACCTTCAAAATAAAAACAAAAACAAAAAAAAATATAATGGATGTGCTTTCAAAAGCCTAAGTCCCCAGTAGGAGAAAGGATTTGAGTCTAGATACAATGCTCTGGCAGAAACAATGGGGGAAGCATGGTTTCCAGGCTGAGAAGAGACCATATGGGCAAGAAA
This sequence comes from Spilogale gracilis, assembly GCA_004023965.1. NCBI lineage: Eukaryota > Metazoa > Chordata > Mammalia > Carnivora > Mephitidae > Spilogale > Spilogale gracilis. Next base: position 8,581 of record PITA01022201.1, on the reverse strand, counting down.
TAAGGGAGACAAAGACAAATGGGGGGGTGCAGTGCAGTCTTCCTTGTTCCCGGGACTGCAGAACTCCAGAGAGACATGGCTACATGGTCCACAGGGGACGTTTTGCCAACTGGCCACCTGCATGGACATTTTGTTTGGGCCACAGTATTGTCCCATGCTTCATTTGAAAAAAGAATTAGGGTCTGAAACACTTAAGAGGAAATTGGATCCACCTCTTATTTTATAGATGAGGATGAGAACAGGGCAGTAACTTGGCCAAATTATGCAGTGAGAGAGTAGGTCATGGTGCGTATAACCCAGATGTAGATACTGACCATGGGAGGCCAGGCGAAGAAAGATAGTCTTAGTCAGCGTGCATAAAAACCACTGGGTGTGGGGAGGGTGGGGGGGTGGGAGGGGTAAAGTCATAAAATGCGGATTCCCAGGCCCCATTCTAAGGGCCTTTGATTCAATGGGTCTGTAACAGAGCCAAGGGAAACTGCATTGAATAGGCACCCTGGAGTGATTCTGCTGCAGATGGTCTGAGGACTAATTGCCATAGTAGGCCTCTCTAGTGCTAATTTGTATGGAAACCCACAACCTTGGAGATGTAATAAGGTGCCATCAGTTCCATAAAATCCCTGGCTAGTGCAGCCTCCTTCCATAGGTGGGAGCCGAATCTCTTCAGCTGAGTTATGGCGTGTATTTGCATAAATTACCATGAGAGACTTGTTAATATTTCCTAGATATCTTTTTTTCATTGCTCCATTAGACAAGGCTTTGTGCTTTTGTTTGGGGCTGAATGTCAGCCAATCGGAATCCACAGCCTCGATGGCATATAACTTGAGGTGGTAATTTATTCCCCTCATGGAGCCCTGGTGTCACCTATCTGCTCTGAGAGATGCTGTCTGAAATCAGTGGAATTTTAGCATGCAAATTATAGGAAGTGTTATCATTGTAAGCAGCAGGAGGTTACTGATTTGCTATCATTTACACAATAAATGAGTTGGACCCGTTAGGGATAGGGGATGAGTCTGGGAAGTAGATGGGAAAGGGAGTTGAAGGAAGGGATTCCACCAGGGGTTGAGGGCCCCGGCTTTTGTGCCTTCAGTAAAATGAGGCTTCCAGAAGATACTTGGATTTGTTTGATAGAAAAGACTCAAAAACTTTGCTTTTTGGAGAGGAAGCATGAGAAAGAAGGGAAAGGATGTAAGGCAGTCACAGCTGGTGCTTTGGGCAAAGTGAAATTGCACTATTAGAGAAGGTTGTCTTCAGGAGAGTCAGAAGAAGTCAGGACCTTGAGATAATCAAGTCCAACTGCCTCATTTTATACTGAAGGAGACTGAAGCCTGGAGTGGAGAAATCAGACATTCAAAGTCAAGTAATCTGAGCATAAAAACCACACCTCCGAATGCCCAAACCTGGGGAGCTCTGTATCCTCTGGCTTTCAGTCTCTCTTGAACTCTCCACGCCAGCACCATAGTATTAGAACTCTTGTGTTCAACCTAATTTCTAGGCACCTAATCGCCATCACATACCTCTAATCCATTTCTATTTCTTTTCTAGAATCAAAACTTACCTGCTTTCTCTTCCATCTCTACTAAAACAAGGAACTGAAGCTGGAAAATCCTTCCCTCCAAAATGGTGTGTGCCAGAGTCCAACTCCGGCTAAACTAGGAGTCCCTGAAGGAAGGACGATGTCGGGGAATGAATAGCAAGAGAGCCCCAAAGATTCTTTTCAATCACCTGCCAGGCATCTCTATCTTGCTGGCTTTCAGTGTCTTTATTTATAGGTAAGAAGTTACAAATTAAAAGGAAAAATCTTTTACAGTAGATGATTTTAGAGAATACAGTGCATTGATCAGTGAAAAATATTTTTGCAGGTGTACCTGTCCACAATTTACATCAAATTTCTCAACCAAAATGGGGATAGGTTTAATCAGTAAAGTTTTTTTTTATAATTTCTTACATCTCGTTTCCAGGCAATAAAGGGTAGATTAATCATGTGGTGTTTTTTAAGCAGGTCTTACAGAAAAGAAAGAAAATAACAAAGTAATTAACAGGCTTAGGTGAGTTAGTTACACACAAAGTTATAGTTTAAGCTAAATTATTAACAAGCCAGCCAGGAGTCTGTCTGTCTGGCATAGTAATCCTAAAGAGAAATGTAACTTATTTTGCAAAAGTAAAAGCGCTTATACAAGCCTCTTCTTAGTGACTGGGTGCGTAAGCATCAGGGAGGACTTTATTTATAGATCCTCTGTATGCAGGGCAATGCTCTTACTAATACCTTATTAGTTTTATATTTAACCATTCATTTGACCATTCAAAAGCCTCAACAATCTCCCCACAGATCCACAGGAGATTTAAAGGGAAAGTGCAAAAAGCACACTCTCTTGAATAGATCTAAAAACTGCAAGGGGTTTTGGTTTGCCTTAGAACACCCTGACTCCCTGTCAAGAATTTTGTGCTTTACTTTTAGGATAAAGACCAATCAGTAGAAAGAGGAGATGCCAGTTTCGCACCATCAGCAGGAGCAAGGTTCAGACTGCCCTGTCCTCACTGTGACCACATCAGGCCTAGTGAGGTTATTTTAGGGCAGCTGGGGCTGTGCTTCTATTGCTACCTTCTCACTGAGGCTTATGGAAGCCTTTTCCCGTGAGACAGGAGCGGTGCTTCTGCCGCTATCTTCCGCACAGTGACTCCATCAGCGTGTGAGACTGGGTGGCTCCCGGCAAGATTCAGAGCTGTTGCTTCCAACTTAACTAAAAAACGTCGGGTCTCAACCATAGCACATGAACTCAGTTGCAAAGCAGTTTACCCACAAAGGTGCTGCCTTTGACCTAAGTTTCTTAAGATCCAGGTTTCTGTTTGGATGGGAAGATAGGGTTTTTCAACATGAGTTGTGACCTTTCAATGATGATGATGATTGGAGGAAGTACCTTGTCACTGGGCCAACAAAACCCACGCAGGCCTGCTATTTCCCAAAGTCCCCGAGGGAGGAGATAAGCACGATGGGGATCCACAAGTGTGGATCTATGGGGTGTTCTTTGGCAGGTAGGATCCCCTTGTCCTCTGGAGGTCCCATCTTCTGCCTCTTTCTTCCCACATCCGTACCAGACAGGAAAAGAGGACAGCAGGGCAGGGAAGAGATTTGAGCTTGGTCCCATGAGTGAGGTCGCAGTGGCTCTCATTCTGTCGCAGGAATGGGAGGTCTTCTGAAGAGTGAAGAGGCGAGACTCCCTGTGAAAACTCAGTAAGTTTTCCCATGACTCAGGAGTGTGCTCAGACTGCCATCTTCCCCATGGTGACTCCATCAGCTTGCGGGACTGGGTGGCTCCCTGCAGGTGTGTCCACCCATCTCTACCTCAGCTTGTTTCTCATCTTGGATCTTCTCTGTCCACCCCCTTTCCTTCTGTCTGTCCCCATCGAGTCCCAGATAGCACACCACCCTGCACGTAATCTGGAATGTGAAGAATTACACTGAGTATTCCTGCTTGGCTGTGTTCTCCTCCCAAGGTAATTGTGAATAAAAAGAAGTGTAAAGGAAACCATGGTACTTTCACCTTTGATATTGAAATTTCAGCCACAATTACAGCAAGCACATTAGAAACATCTCTAGGAAGAGCTGCTTCTTAATGACTTCCCTCAGGCTGCCTTGGCAAGGAATACAGAATGTATTTTCAGCCAGTTCTGTGTGTTTTCCTAAAGGTGAATGAACAACAGCAAGTAATGGGGGGGGGGCAAAAGGAAACATGGAGAGAGAAGACACAGAGACTGTAAAGAACAAGATGGATAGAAAATGAGTTGTAAGATCTTCAAGCCAGCGTACAGAGGAAAGCAGAAATTTAACCATGGAGTCTGGAGTGGAAGCATTGAAAGCACCTGGCAGGGAACTAACTGAACAGAATGATCAGTGATCTGGGAGTTTGAACACCTAGATTCTCATCCCTATTCAGCCACAATTATGTATTTAAACTTGGGTAATCCATTACAGCTCTCTGGCTTCTGTGTCCCATTCTATAAACTGAAATGTAGAAGTGAATGATCTCTATCATTGTATAATTCTAAATGACCTTATGTCTGTGGGAGTCATTGGCAACAGGCCTGTACTAACACTAGGATTTCTGGAAGAGACACAGCCCCTGTGGTGGCTAAAGATTTCAGGAAACTGGCCAAAAGAAAAAGAGGATCATTAATAACCAAGAGCAAGCAAGGCAATTCTGGGTAGTCAGATGACAGGACAAGAAGAGAACAAGGGAGGGAAGGGTGTGCTGGTTTCATATCTCAGCCTCTCTCGGAAGCGATCCATATCCTTGCTCAAGAAAAGTGAGGAGGTCACCTTCCGCCTGGCTAGCAAGGTGATAGAGCGCACAGGGCCAGGCTTCACCGAATACCTGAATTATAGTCATCAGGAACCATCTGAAACTGGAACCAATTACTTCAGTCCCCACGTCTGACATTCCCTTTTATTAGGTTTGATAACAGTGATCAGAATTTTCCTTTAGATGGCACCATGTCTTTCCTCCCTGAAGAATTTTGAGCCCAGTTGGGAAAGGAATACTTATTTCAGGAGTGCCTCAGGGCTGCAAGGTCATGGGGCTGGGAAGGTTTGGGGAGATGGCAGGATAAGGCAGGGAGGAGGATGTTAATAAGACCGTTTGTCATCCCGAGCCTGGAAGCCACTTTTAATTCTAGCTTCCTGGGTTGATTAAAATATATATATTTTTTAATATATATAATAATATATATTATATATAATACATAATAATATATATAATGTATATATTAATGGGATTCACAAAGGATCTGGGGGATATTTCCTCCTAGTCTAGCTCTATTTGTGACTGTATCATAACTGAAGAATGGGAGAATCTCCCTTTTTAATTATAAGCAGAGAAAATCAAGTCAAGACCTGTATTTTTCCTCAAAGCCTTAATATTCATTATGCAGTAAGCCTTAGGACTGGAAGTCAAGAGTTCCTGAAAATAACTTGTTGAGTGGTACAAAACTATGTCCTAATCCCACTGATTAATTCAGTGGGCTGATTCTTTTCTCTTGGTGACCAAACCCTAGTGTGTTTTGACAGTTCCAAAGCTACAATCATTTGGTTACCTTCCTCTTTCCTTCTTGCTCATATATTCTGTCAAACATTTGGTTCAGGAAGTTTAATCCTTGGACTAAGATGAGAATGTGTTGTACATCTACAAGGATCCAGCTGGATTTTAAGGTTGTGACACATTTAATTACTGGGAAAACACCACTCAGAATAAAGGAGATGATACCTACCAGTCCTTTGCCTTCCACCAGCATCTTCTTGACCAGACAGAGAAGAGTAAGGAGCCCAGGGAAGCTAGCCTGCAAGTGAACCTTGGTACTTTGTTTCTGTGATGCTCTTCCTACATGGGAGGCATCAGTACCTAGGAGCCATCCCTAGGCTGCTATGTTTGACAGTATCTCAGACACACATCCTGAACATACGCTGTCTCCCGAGAAGCTTCAGCGCCTAATCCTGTCACCGTAAAGCATCCATGCACAGCCAAGCTACAGGCAGACCTGATGTTTTCAGGGAACGGCTGTCAGTCATCAGTAATCCTACAGCCAGCAAGATTATACACTGAACCGGCCTTCAGATGGGCTTGAGCAGAAGTGGGAGATGACTCAGACTATAAAGCACACAACCAGCACAACCATTCTTGTGCTTTGAGGAGTTTCAGATGGAAATGACTTCCAGGGTGGCATCCTTCCAGGCAGCTTGCTCCTGTCATGCTTGGGAAGGGCCACCTCCATGGTGTCTGCTGTGGTTGATCAGGTCATTACTTTGAGGAACATTATCTAGAGGCGCCATTAAAAAGTCAGTCACTCATCCACGTATTTATTTCCCATGTAACCTTTAGTGAGCAATTGTTATAGGCATAGAATGGACAATATAAAGTTCAGTTTGGAATAATGTATCTCATGAAAGATCAAACTTAATATCTTTGACCATCAAAATAAAGACAGTATCCAGGGTCTGGGTAACCATCTTGAAGCCATCACTCTCTTCTCTCTTGGTATCCTCTGGCCCACCCCTCCCTACAAACTCCTTTGTTTTGAATAATGGGAGGCCTGTATTAAACTATTTTGTGAAATATGCTATGTTCTTGATACACTAGGACACAAAATATCTTAACCCAACACACCCATGGGGCTATGTCATGATGTCATCAGCACTATTTATAGATAATGTATCTGAAAGTAAATAAGCTTAAGTGACAATAGCAAATTGCCAGCTAAAGCTCTGGGTCTTTTGCCTCTAAGTCCAGCACCAGAGTCCTCTTCCCACACCTCCGTGTGACCTTAGGTCCCACCCCTTGCCTGTTTGTCTCCAGCAGAACCAGTGAGTCAGTGCTTAGCTGGCCAAGGGCTCCTAAAGAGCAGCCTGGGCTGGGGGCTGTGTCCTCTATCACAGGATTAATACACCCTAAGAAAAGAATTCTTGGCTCTTGAGAAAGTTTCTAACATCCTCTCACAGAAAATGTGAACCAAAGATTGTTGGCAGTTTCTTCACAGGGAATTGTTTTCAGCAAACTAGGTATCTTGAACTTATCAGATGACAACAGGAAGGGACACAGAAGTGACTCTGAACAACCCCTTGTGAAACACGTATCCTGAAAGCTGTCTAGGAGTTAATACCTCTCAAGGTTATAGTGTCTGTTTTTCTTGTCTCTGTCACCTTTGATTTGAGATAGAGGGCATTTATGATGGCCTAACCTTTTGGTCTCCTAGGATTTGTGTTTGACATTTCATGTGAGGATGATAAAAAAAAAAGAAGGTGGGAAGGAGGGAAGGAAGGAAGGAAGGAAGGAAGGAAGGAAGGAAGGAAGGAAGGAAGGGAGGGAGGAAGGGAGGGAGGAAAGAAGGGAGGGGGGAAGGGTGGGGGGAAGGAAGGGGAAAATGGGTGCATATATTTCCAGAGCTGTGAACTTTCACTAGGACTTAGTCCCTGGCATGGTGGTGAAGTAGACAAGGTTTACATTCCACCTGCATTTTGCTTCTTCCACCCTTGGAGTCTCACTTTTCTTTCCTTACTCCTTCTTTCAGCCAGGAGCAGTTATCTCACATCCCACTACCCTCAATGTCATCTCACATCCCACTACCCTTCCCCTCTCACCCAGCCCCACCCACACATTCCTAGGAGGAGATTGTATAATATAAGAGCATGAGCATTTCTATTTTAAAGAGGCTATCCAAGAATGTATCTACAAAGCTGGGCACCACTTGGATATGAAGGATAAATCTTGGTGCTAAGGGAATGCTGGGGAATTTTTCTATACTTCCTCCTCCCCCCCTCATGCCCCATCCTTGTCTATACCGCAGGCATTGGGGTATGGCTGGTCATGCCCTTCAATCTCAAGATTGATGTGACAATACCTAAAGATACATTTTCACTTACACAGGGATACCAGAACAAAGAATATGTTGGGCCCACTGTGGTTTTTCATGATTGCCTGTGAGTTGTTCCATGGTCTGAGGCAAAGGTTCAGCTCACACAGGACCTCAAAGGAAAGATCCTTTATTCATATTGATGAGTTGCATTTTAGATGCCAATATAGCTAAGAAACCTGGGATGGCTGGAGGAGAATCCAGGAAAAGTTGAAAGGAGTGGGGAATAATATTCCCAAGGAAAGATGAAAAGATTTATCCTAACTGAGGGACTTCTAAAGGGCCTAATGATGGGCTTAAAGTATGGGAAGGTGTATTATACACAGAGCAGTGACCATCTGCTCCCCACTCCTCCCTCATCTGCAATCCTAAGGCACAGATTTTCTGTAACATTCTTTCTGCCGTTCATCATCTCCTGCCTCATGACTTGCCTTCCATGGTTGTCTGGAAAAGGCATTTCACTTTATCATGAGCTTCTCTTTCTTCTTCCCAGTTAAGACCCTCCCTTTTTCAGAGTAGGAACCAGTTGCTACTTATCTTTCTACCTCTTTCAGTTATGAGCACCTGACTTTACATATACTAGATACTCAAAAATCATAAATATGGCTTTTGTTTGGTAATACCGATACTGAGATGGCATCAGATGTATCAGATGATACTGAGAGGAAGAAAGATAAACGTTACTATCAGGGATCTAGGTTAAATCCAGGTGCTTGATTATTATTTCATAAAAATGTGAAGGATTTTATGGCCAATGGAACAGAGCTGATTCTCCCTTAGAATAGAAAACATGTTCTCTGTTATGAGAGTTATCTCTGTTATGAGAGATAAGGCAGGTCCATAGACATATAGATAGAAAAAACAAAACAAATACAGAGAAAAAGAAATGGCATCAAAGGAAAAGCTAAAGGTAGGAATAGAGAGACACAGAGAGAAAGACACAGAAAGAGAGACACAGAGAGGGAAAGTAGTTACTGCTTATCTTGGAAGGTATGGAATCCCTTTCTAAATGGAAAGACCAGGACACCTGGCTAGTTTCATTTCAGGAGATGAGCCTACAACTCGTGATCATGAGGGGGTGCCTTTGAGCCCCACGTTGGGTGTAGAGATTACTAAAAATTAAATAAATAAGCTTTCCCTGGAAATTTCATTTGTCTTCTTTCATTGCTGAAGTGTTTTT
>PITA01022200.1:0-30911 GCA_004023965.1 Spilogale gracilis | reverse complement strand
CCTTCTCTCCCCACGACTGGGATCCTCAAGGGCAGGCACCGGGCCAGGCTTTGGCCCTGTTCTCGTGTGCCCAGGACCCAGCCTGGGCACCTGCCAGGTGCTCACGCAGGTACACCTGAGGAGTCTGTCCTGCCATCGCCGTGTGCGAAGTTCAGTGTGTGTTCTCCACCGGGGGTCAAGGTCACACCCCAGCTCCTGCTGACCACCAGCTGGCTGGTCAAGGGGCAGGGGGAGGCCCGCAGGGAAGGAGAATTTCCTGGTGCTGGTGTCTGCTGGCTTATGCACCCAGAGAGCCCCCGTCTACTTGTTAGATGGGATGCTGCCTGATCCATGAATCGCTTAATAAAGCCAATCAAATTAAAAAAAAAAAAAAAAAGACTGTATTCAGAACTAGCTTCCCCACTCACCTACTGGCCACATGCCCCTCCCCTTTATTTTTATTGTGAAATAAAACATAAGTCTACCATCTTGAGCACCTGCCTTATTCACAATAAGGTTGAGCATCTGCTTCGGCTCAGGTCATGATCTCAGGGTCCTGGATGGAGCCCCATGTCGGGGAGTCTTCTCCCTCTCCCTCTGCCTCTCCCCCCAGTGCCCCCCACCTCACTCTCGTGCTTGCTCTCAAATAAATAAATAAAATCTTAAAAAAAAAAAGCCTACCATCTTAACTATTTTTATTTATTTTTTAGAAGTTTATTTATTTTATTTGACAGAGCACGCACGCTGGGGGAGCAGCAGGCAGAGGGAGAGGGAGAAGCAGGCTCCTGGCTGAGCAGGGAGCCCGAGATAGGGGATCCATCCCAGGACCCCAAAATCATGACCTGAGCAGACGTTCACCAACTGAGCCACGCAGGCGCCCTCCATCTCCACTCTTTAAGCACAAGAGTTCGGTGCTGTTATTAACATTTGACTCTGTCGGGCAGCCATCACCACCATCCATCTGTACCACTTTTTCATCTTTTTTTTTTTTAAGATTTTATTTATTTATTTGACAGAGAGAGACACAGCCAGAGAGGGAACACAAGCAGGGGGAGTGAGAGAGGGAGAAGCAGGCTTCCCACCAAGCAGGCAGCCTGATGTGGGGCTTGATCCCAGAACCACGGGATCATGACCTGAGCCGAAGGCAGTCGCTTAAGGACTGAGCCACCCAGGCGCCCCCACTTTTTCATCTTTTAAACTGAAACTCTGTCCCCCTCCCCCAGCCCCTGGTACCCGCGGCCCAACTTCCTGTCTATGAACCTGAGGACTCTAGGGACCTGGTATAAGGAGAATCACAGGGGATTTGTCCTTTTGTGTTTGTCTGGCTTGTCCCCACTGAGCATCAGGTCCCCAAGGTCCCTCCGCTATAGCTGGTGTCATCACAATTGCCTTCCTTCTGAAGGCGGGATAACATCCTGTCGTGTGGATGAAGCACGTTCTGCTTACACATTCAAACCCCAAAGGACACTCGAGCGACTTCTACCTTGTAGCGCTTGTGGATGAGGCTGCGTGAATACGGGTGAGCACAGATCTCTTCCGGATGCTGCTTTTAATCCTCCTGGGGATAAGGTCCAGAAGCCGAGTTGCTGGATTTAGCGAAACCCCAGTTGTAACTTTTTGGGGAACTGTCCCGGTGTCCTCCACCCCGGCGGCTCCATTTTCCATTCCCAGCAGGGCTCGAGGGCTCCAACTTCCTCACATCCTCGCCAGCATTAGTTTTTTCTGTTTTATTGATGGTATTGATGTGGTATCTCATTGTGGTGTTGATTCGCATATCCCCCAGGATTAGCGGTGTGGAGCACCTTTTCATTTGCTTATTGGCCTTTTATTTGTCTGTCTTCTTTGGAGAAGTGTCTATTCAGATCCTTTGCCCGGTTTTTAATGAGCTTGTTGGGTTTTACTTCTCTGTATGTTCTGGGAATTGATCTCTTACTAGATAAACGACACGCAAACATTTTCTCCCATTCTGTAGATGGTCTTTTCATGCATAGAATTTTCTTTTCGTGACGTTCAGTTTGTCTATTCTTTTCTTTCATGGTCTGTGCCTTTGGGGCCATATCCAAGAAATCCTTGCCAAAGCCAGCATCGTGAAGCTTCTGCCCTGTGTTCTTCTGCAAGAGCGTTAAGAGTTTTATGCCTTACGTCGAAGTCTCTGACCCATTCTGAGTTCATTTCTGAACACGGTGCTGAAGAGAGGCTCTTGTTTTTTAAATGGCAGGTAGTTGGCTTGGTCCCAAGCCTGTGTGTCTCCGCAGTCGGTGCATTTGATCGTGAGCTGGGTTCTCCTGTCGGTGGGGACAGACTGAAATGTCCACTGGGATGAGGGGGAGCGCTTCCCGCTGGTCTTGTCTCCCATGTGGGTGTGCGGGTGACTCCTTGGTGCTCCGGGGCAGAGACTTGGGTGCCTTGGGACCTTCTTTGCCAGAGGTGATGTGCAAACTCTCTGTCCCCGCATACACTCACTCACACACTCACACACACACACACACTCACACGTGTGTGTACACGGGGTTGACCAGACAACCTGAGGAGCTTCAGGATGGTACCCATGGGGTTGGCCCCGGACCCCAGCGGTGACGTCACCACTCAGGAGTGCTCCTTCTGGATTCGAAGCCCCAGTCTCACCTTTGCCCCTCTGGCCCAGGCGGTAGCTCCCTGGAGCTCCCCCACATTGGTCCCGAGATGGCCCTCTGTGTTGTCAGCCCCTGGGCTGTCCAGCTGGTGGGGGAAGGCCTGGGCCTGGGCTGAGTTTCGAGCAAGAAGATGGAACCCTGCTGAGTCATGTTCCTTCAATGGCAGGATGGAGATCAGTCTTAATCCCTTCCCGCAGGTTGTTTGGGGGGAAGAGGGAGGAGGCAGTGCTCCCCAAAACTCCCGGGCTGGTTCCCTGCCTGACCCGAACCTGCACACCACGTTTCCTTTCCGTTTACCTGACGTTATTGTTGGCCACCAATCCCTTCGTTACTCAAATGGTTTCGTTCTAAGACCCTACGGCACCAGCTGAAATGGGAAAAGCCAGGCACTGGAGGTCACCCAGGAAAACAGACTGGAAATGCAAGCAGTAGTTGCCGGCTGGCTTGATACCCGGGGAGCCTGGAGCTCGCTCTTTTTTCTTTTTTTGTAAAGGGAGATTTGCAAGTGTTAGAGATGTGTTAAGGACTCGCTGTCACCAAACAGAAACTTTCTCCTCTTAATGAGTGTGGCCTAGAGGGACGACCTCACAGGGACATTCCCTGTGGTTTCATACCACTCACGTCCCACCTAAAATCAGCTCCCCTGCCGGGGGCCAGCGGGACGCTCTGCCCTCGGATCCTACCTCAGTACACACAAAGGCAAAGACACTGGGGCCTCTGTGAGGACAGGGAACCGAGCCCCAAAGCGTCCTGCTGGCCCGTGCCTCTCTTGGTACAAATGGCCAGACTCTTAGATAAAACAGAAAATGGTAGATGGAGCCATGCAGAGGTTTAAGACTTCTTCCACTCTCCTTCCATTGAGCGCCCCCTCCCCTTTCAACTGCTTCCCCCTCCCCCCAGCACAAATGCCCAGGGTGCCATCCGAGGCTGGGCCATGAGAGGTGTCCAGCCTCCGTCTGGGTCACGGGACCCCTCGTGCCTGCAGCCTGGGACCACTGTGTCACGTCCCGGTCCTCCCCACCACCAGAGACAGCCCTTGCTGCGCCTGGAGTTCTCGCCGCCCCTGGAGTTCTCGCCGCCCCAGCCCAGGCCCGGGACAAGGAAAGAAACTTCCAGCCACTTGTCTTCCTCTCCCCCGAGACCCTGGGTGTCGTGCCCAGGGGCGGGCTACCCTGCTGTGTCCTGACCAGCCATGAAGTTTGGGGGGAGTGGGCTATAGGGCAGGGCATGTGCGGGGGCAGCTGGGAGGGGAGCAGTCGCGGTGAGGCGTGCCCCCAGCTCTCTCTGTAGCCCACTCGCTCCCGCCCCCCCCCGGATCGTGCGGGGCGCAGGGGACCACTGGACCTGTGTTTCCTCCGTGTTGCGAGGGGAGCACGGGCCGGTGCTGGAGAGCCGCGCTGGCTCCCCTCGGAGGCTTGGGGCAGAAGCCAGGCTTTCCTTGTGCCCTGAGCAAATTCTCTGAGGGTCTCCCAGATGGCACACGGTCCCCTCCGAGCCTTGAGGACCAGGGTGAATTGTTCCCGGGCCCAAGGAGCTGGGAATCTGTCCCTGGAGTCTGAAGAGAGAGGACAGTCGGCCCCTTCCCTCAGGCAAGAGCTGCTGGGCAGCCAGCGGCCCCGCTAAGGGCTGAGGAGAGACAAAGTCAAGAGCTGGCACAGGAGAATGACAGCTTGTCCAGGGGCCCTCGGCTGCCTCGGGGAGGAAGACCCAGCGCAGGACGGAGACTCGAGTAGAAACTCCAACCAATTACATTAAAAGGGCATTTCTTGAAGACAAGCAAGTAAAACACACGGAATGGTTAGTCTTAAAAGTGAGTTTTAAATGTTCAATAGATGGATTTCTTTTTTTAAGGATAATGGTTGAGTCTTCGGTCTGCGGGACCACCCAGAAGAAATATCCTCCAGTTCCCGTGCTCCCCTGCCTTCCTTGGGTCCTGCCCCTGGGCCTTTGCACGCTCGCCTGCCCACCTTCTGGGGGCCAGCTCTTCCCATGAGCCCGCTCTGGGCTCCAGCTCCTTCACAGGCCTCACAGGGTAAGCTGGCGCTTGCTGTCCCTCTCCCCTTGGGGCAACTGCATAGTCTAAAATGACTGTATTCATTTCTTTTTGCATATTTAGGGTCCTTCCCCTCTTAGCTGCCCCCCCCCTCCTTAGCGTGCACTGCTCAGTACCTTAGGCCTTGCCTGTCTGGGACAATGCTGCGCCCAGAGTGGGGTCAGGGCACCCAGGGGACCCTCAGTGTGCGCTTGTTGCATTAACGACCACGAAAACATCACTTCTGAATGTCTGGCGATGATTGGACTGGAATTTGTTGCATGTGGCTCAGGACAGGTCTTGGAGGCAGAGGAAATGTGCTTTAAGGAAATAGAAGTACTCACTTGGACTGGTGCTTATCGCTTCTTGCGTAAACCCAACTCGTTTTTATTTAAAGGAAAGTCTATCTCTACTGTATACCTGAAGCACCACTGTCCCTTGACATTAATAGGTGGGACAGAGACACAGCTTAGATTATGTGAGGTCATGAGTAGGTGCTGGACGGGACCAGTCCCCCCAGAGCATCGGCCTGCGTCTTGGCCTCTCCCCGCGTCCCGCGTTAAACGGTGCCCACTGGTGGGTCCTGGAAAGGTGGGCGGAGGCTATCTCCTGTCCAAAGGGGGAAGGACAAGGCCAGGCAGACTCCACGCCTTGGTGCACCTCGGCGTGATTCTACAGTGTCTGCGTCTCACCTGCAGCCGTTTCGGAAGCCGGCAGGTGTCTATGGCTCGCGCTTTGGGAAACGCTGAAGCGGAACCCCAAACTCAGCAGACGTAAGGGACGGGACTTGGAGAACGCGCGGCGCTCTGAACACAGGCTGTGACAGATGGCTTCCAAGGAACGTTCTCAAGGCCGGGTCACGTTCCTGACCACAAAGGAAGCTTAGTTTCCACGGCCTTGAGAACATGATGGTGGGGGCTCCTGGGTGGCTCAGTGGTTAAAGCCTCTGCCTTCAGCTCAGGTCACAATCTCAGGGTCCTGGGATCGAGGCCCACATCGGGCTCTCTGCTTGACGGGGAGCCTGCTTCCTCCTCTCTCTCCGCCTGCCTCTCTGCCTACTTGTGATCTCTCTCTCTCTCTGTCAAATGAATAAATAAATAAAAATGTATATATATAAAAAAAGACAACATGATGGTGTAATAAGGTGATAAATGAGCAATGCTAAGATGAAATTTTTCAATTTCTACATTTTGAAAATAAAAGCAAAACAAACACTGCTGCTTGCTGGAGGAACCCAGGCCCCTCCTGTTTCTGCAGGGGCCCCTCTGAAGCCAGCCCCCCGCTGCTTGAATCTGGGCTCCACTGGCCCGATGGTGGACGGCGGGCTGAGGTCAGTGGGACAGCAAGCAAGCAGAAGCAGGGGGACCCCTGTGGCCCGAACCCGAAGGAGCCCAGGCTGGCGGGTGGGGGCTGGGCCGTGCGGCCTGTCATCCCTGCCCCTGTCCCCACAGCCAGCCTGCAAGCATGGCCACCTCCGAAGGTCTGGCCTGGGCTCCGGGGGAGGAGGAAGCCTCGGGACTGTACAGAGGGCAGGTGTGCCCAGAGCAAGGCGTGGGAGCGGCGGGCCACTTGGGCTTCGGGAGAGGCCTGCAGTCTGTGCCTCCCCAGACGGGCTCACACTTCCCAGGGAGGCCCCTGGCCTCTTCCCAGCTCCTTGACACCAGCCCGGGAGTTGTGGGTTTCCAGAGGGGAGCAAACAAGCGCCCGAAGAAGAGCGGAGAGGCTGCCAAGCCCCAAACCCTTTGAAACTGGCCCCAGGGCTGGCTCGATTTGTACTTCAGAGCTAATGTGATTAGAGATGAGATTGTCACCAGAATATGTTAATGGATCCAAACAGCCCCCTCCCACCCCCCCCTCACCTTCCTGGGGGGCTACCCCACAGGGCTGGAGCCCAATGTCTCCAGAGTTCTGGGGGGTACTGGGGGCTCTGGGGGTACTCTGGGCAGAGCCTGGGCTAGGCGTGGGGCGCCCACTTTGCTGAGATCCTTGCTCTTGAGTCTCTATGGTGAGGCCCTAAAGCCCCATGAGGTGGTGGCCTCATTTCACAGGTGAGGAACGTCAGGCTAAAGGCCAGAGTTTGCTGGGCCAGCATGTGAGGGGGGTGCATTTGGCTTCCAGATTTTTTTTATCCTTGGGTTCTCCTTAAATTCCTTCTCCGCACTGAGATGCATAAGACACTCTCCAGGCTGGAGAGATAAGGAGGTTCACAGGTGTGTGTGCCTCCTCCCCAAGTGTCCTGGGACAGCTGGGACAAATGGGCACCCGCTCTGCAGCCTAAAACAACAGAAGGCAATTCTCTCCGCGTCTGGAGGCCAGAAGTCTGAGATCAAGGTGCGGGCAGGGCTGTGCTTCCTCTGGGGGCTCCGGGGCAGGGTCCTTCCTGCTCCTCCAGCTGCTGCCTCCCTCCGCCTCCGTCTTCTCTGGCCTTCTCTGCTCTGTCTCTGCTTCTCCTTCTCTTCTCTTATGAGGACACCTGCCATTAGATTTAGGGCCCACTCTAAATCCAAGGTGATCTCACCTCGAGATCCTTACCTTAGTACATTTGCTGACCTCGTTTCCAAATAAGTTCATATACACGGGTACCATGTAGGGGTTAGAAGAGGGACACATCCCTTGGGGGCCACAGACGGAAGAGCAAGTCCATCCCTACCTCAGCCAGCCTCCTGGGCTCCAGGTGGAAGGGGCGGAGAGCTGCTGGCTGGCCCCATCCAGCGCCGTGGCTGAGACACGCAGACAGAGGGGCAAGCCTGGGCAGGGGCACTGTGTGCGATTAGAGCAGAGAAGCAAGCTGGGGGGGGGGGGGTAAGAGCCACGGCTCTCATCGCCCAGCCGGTAAGGTCCCAACTGCCTTCCCAGCCTCACCTCCCAGCCTGCCTGCCCTTGTCTCAACAACCATACCAAGTGGCCCCAGGGCCTTTGTACCTGCTCACTCAGCCTGGCGTGCTCTGGCCCCAGTCTTCACAGATGGGCCCCTCCGCAACCAAAAGCCTTCTTCCTGAACCCAGCTAAAGCTCCTTCCCACAACCCCCACCGTAACGGCTTCCCAGGCCCTATCAGTAACCCAAACCATCGAATTCATGTCTGTTGTGGGTCTCCCCCAGACTTGGAGCCCCATGAGAGCAGGACCCCAGCCACCCCATGTGTCTCCTTCACCACGGTCCCAGGGTGTGGAAGAGCGTCTAGCACGTGGCAGGCACAATGTTCGTTGAGTGAAGGAGGGGGCACCGAGAGGCCTCCCACATCCTTGAAGATCTGCTCGCAGGCGAATCTAGTCTGGGACGGTGGCCCTGTCTGCTGCGCGGGCTCTGGCGACCTTGGGGATGTTCCGGTCCTGGCTCCCAGCAGGCCCCTCCGGGATGGCTTGGTCCAGCCAGGTCAGAGCTGGGGGGACCCCTGGGAGGCCCCAGCTGCTTTCACACCTGGTAGGCAGGATCATCCTGGCCGCTGGCTGGAGTCTGTGGTGCCCGACTTGGAGCCTTTTGGTGAGAAATGTGCATGTTGGGGAGCAAGATGGCCTCAGGAAATCTCCGTCTATTCATGTGCAAACTCCAGTCCCCAGGGCTGGGGCTTGAGTGGCCAGGCTCAGAGGGGGCAGCGCCGGCCAGAGGGACCTGAAGCCACTGAGGGAGAGAGAGGCAAGAGGCCAGGCTCGTGGGTCCTGGGCAGTGGCCCCTCTCCCATGGGGCTCTCACCCAGTAGGGTATGGGGGACAGGGTCACCGGTTCCCCAGACTGCTGCAGCCCTGCCTCTACTCCAGGTCACACTAGACCACACTAGACCAAGGTCCATACGTTGAATACTCCCAGTGATGGGCTGCTCACTCTTGAGACCAGATGGACTGCTTTCACGAGACAGAGTAGAGTTTGATGTTCTGCTCTTGGCTTGGGTTGTAATAAGGCCTCTCCAGGGACACACATGGGTGTCCCCAGGAGGCCCAGGTATCAAACCCTCCAGAGTTACCAGATAAAATCCAGGATGCCCAGTTAAAGTTGAGTTTCAAATAAACAACAAATACCTTTTTAAAGCATAAGTATATCCCAAAAATCAGACAGCTCACTGAACTTAGGCTATACTTATATTAAATTATTCGGTATTTATCTGAAATTCAAATTTCACCGGGCATCTTGGTTTTACTTGCTACATCTAGCAACTCTTACTTTCCAGCTCTTTTCCCTGGAGGCTTGGGGACTCTTCCACACCCAAGACAGGTCTTATGGAAGGACTGTGACCCTCGAGACCAGGACGGAGGGGTGCCTGGGTGGCTCGGTCGTTACGCATCTGCCTTTGGCTTGGGTCATGATCCCAGGGTCCTGGGATCGAGCCCCACATCGGGCTCCCTGCTCGGCGGGAAGCCTACTTCTCCTTCTCCCACTCCCCCTGCTTGTGTTTCCTCTCTCATCATGTGTCTCTCTCTCTCTCTTACTCTGTCAAAAAAATAAATAAGTAAAATAAAATAAAATAAAATAAAATGGAATAAAATAAATAAAATAAAATAAAATAAAATACCAGGACAGAAGGGTGAGCCTGCCTGTTGTAGCCCCGTTTCAGGGGACTCCTGACCCAGACACTGCTTAGAGGGTGTTACCTCTCACTGGAACACAAGAAAAACTCACGTTTCTCCAAAAGCCGCACTGTGAGTCCTCTGGGATCCCAGATGTGTGTGGGAAGAGCAGAGGTGCTCTTGGGGGCTCTCTCTCCTCCTGTTTCACCCGGGATGACGCCATCCCCCCCGCCCCAGGCACAGCCATAGGGCATCTTTGCTCAAAAGCCCTGCGGACTCCTACTCCCCTGCCCCCTCGTCTTCTGGAATCTCCATCTTTCTGGCTGAGCCGCCACCCTCGAGTGCATCGAGTGCATCGGGCGGGGAGGGGAGCAGGTCAGCCCACCACCCACCCTTGCCCGAGGATAGGGTTTCTGCTCTGGGGTGTTGGGGTCTGGCTCAAACCCTGGCTCTTGGTTTCTTCCCTGGGACGTCGTCGGTTCGTGATTCTGAGTGAACTGTCCCAAAGTAGACTCTGGAGATGTGACATCTTGAGGACCCCAAGTGCCCAGTCTTCCTTCGGGTGCCCATCGGCTGTCGGCCCGGAGGGGCTGCAGGCACTCAAGATGGCACAAATGCTTCTTGGTGCCCGCGCTATGCTGGGCACTCTTCTGGTGAAGGAGCGAAGGCCCCGGCCCCGTGGGGCGTCCGTGCTGGTTGAGGGGACAGGCTGTACACAGCAGAAAGCCGGTGCTGTGGCACCCGAGAGGCCCCACAAGCCCCACGAGCCCCACTGCTGCAATTCTAGTGCAGGAAAGCCCTTGCTGAAAAGAGAGAGGCCTTCGAGCGTTGGTGAGGGCGCAGATGCCAGCAGGTGGACCTTGGGTGGGCGCCAGGCAGAGGGCACGGGGGCAGGGGGGATAGAAGCCTAAGGTCGCAGACGGCCCAGGCAGGCGTGGGCTTCTCCGGGGAGGCGGGTGGGAGTCACCGTGGGTCAGATCGGAGGAGGAGCCCAAGGCGGCTCACCCTGGGTGTTGGGCTGTCCGTGGGACAAGGTGGAGAGGCCAGCAGGGCGGGGTGGGGGATAATCGCCCAGCGGCAGGCTGGTGCTTGGGACCTGAGGAGAGCAGGGAAGTGGGAGAGGTGGGCGGGCAGACTGGGAGCCCTCCGAGCTCCCAGGGGCCGCCGGGCCGCCTCCCCGTCCTTGACTTTGATGACCACTGAGCCTTCAGATCGGAAACCCATTTGTTTTTCCCCTTTTCAATGAATGACTTATTTTCCGGTTTATAAAATGCACCCACCACCCTCGCTCATGAGCTCACGGACCCAAAGAAAGAGCATGAGGAATTTCCCAGCAGGAGCAGTGCCAATCTCATCCCCTCCCCACAGTCGGGCGCCTCTGCCCAGCCCCCTCAGCCCCGTGGGGCCCAGCGCCCAGAGGTCCTAAGCCGGCAGCCACCCTGTGGGGCCCCACAGGCCCTGAGGGAGCAGATTCCAGGCCCAAAAATCCACCCTCGCCTTGAGCCACCGCATCCCGGAAAGGTCCCCAGGCTGGCTCGCCCGTGGGCTGGCTGCTGGCAAGCAGGGCCCAGCGTGGATTGCCAGGGCCGTCAGGCCATCCGCCGAGTGCTCGGGGCCCAGTAGGACAAGACCCGGCAAGAGGGAGAGAGGTGGCGGGGGGAGGCCAGGGCGCGCGTGACCCCGGGAAGGGGCGTTTCCCCGGCTCTGCTGAGCAGTCTGGACACCTCAGTTCTGTACACTGTCCACCTGCAAAACAGCGCTGAGGAGGCCGGGAGCTTAATTAAGCCAGGCTGGCGAAGGCCTCCGAGGGCTGCTGAGCGACGCTTCCCGCTCAAGTGCCCGGGGTCGGCCGGTGGCCCTCTTGGCCCACGTGCGAGTCCACTGCGAGTGCAGAGCCATGCGAGCCGGAGGGAGGAGGCGGCCTAGTGCGCGCCTGGCCTGCTCTGGGGCCACGCTGGGCTGGGCGGGGGCAGGGTCCCTCCGTCCCTTCCCCTCACTGCGCCTCGCTGGGCCGCACCACGGGCACGTAGCCTTCCCAGGTGGCTGCTCTCTGGGCCGAACAGGGCACAACTCGGCAGGCAGGTGGGCCCTGTCGGCTCCCGCCCCGGTCAGCCAGGCCCGGTGTGACCCAGCCCAGGGCCAGCTCCGTGCCTCTGCCAGTGCTCCCCTTCCTCCCCGCCTCCCTCCTTGCTCCCTGGAGAGCCCCCCTCGCCCCGCCCAGATGGTGGCCTCTGGCCTCTCTGGCCTGGTCTCCGCGGGTGCTCGGGAGCCCCTGACCAGGCCCTCCAGCACGTGTGTTCCCTCACCCTGGCTCGTCCGAAGTGGTGTCCCTTGAGCCCCCCCCCCCCAAGCCTCAGACCCGGGGCCTGCCCGTGCCCCATGAAGGTGGAGACACTAACCTTCTCGAAGCATCTTTCTACCCAGAAGCAACCCCAAGCCCTCTGTCTAGAACACCCCAAACTCCTCTTCTTCATCTCTTTGCCTCTTGCTCCTCGCCCTTGGCCCACATGTCTCCCCTGACGCCTCCCTCAGCCACGCAGAGGGCTGGACACCCTTCCCTGCTCTCGGTGCCCACAGCTTAGAAGGAATGGCAGCACTCGGCAGCTCTGGGCGTGACTGGGTCTGCGCACTGAGAGCCCTCCCCGACTCCCACCTTCACCCCCTCTTTTGGGGGCACCCTGCCAAGGCCGGCGTCCTGGCCTCCAGCCCTCAGTCCTGCACCCCTGAGCCACCAAGTTCTCCCCAAATTAGCGCTGACTCTGGAAGCGGCCTCCGGACGCGCGAGGGCCTGCTCCTGCCCCGGAGGCTGAAACCAGATCCCCGAGACGGGCAGGATGTGCCCAGGCACCCAGAGTGTCCTCCTGACCCCGAAGGGGCCGGTCACCCAGAGAGGGCCCAGCGGGCCCCAGCTGGAGCTGGAACAGCCTCTGCAGACACGATCCAGGTGCCCAAGCGATGAGCAGGGGAGCACATGGGGCCCGCGGGCTCATCCACACAACGGACCGTTGCTCAGCCGTGCACGGAACGGGCCCCGACTCCTGCTGCACGTGGGTGAGGCCTGAAGACACCCATGCAGTGAAGGGGGCCGCGCAGACGCCTTCTACTGCACGACTCCCTTCGCAGGACACGTCCAGACCTGGTCTGTCCCCATGGACAGCGGCTCGGGGGGCCACTGGATGGGGCAGGGCAGTTGATCCTTTGGGGGATGAACGTGTTCGGGAATCAGATGATGGCGCGGCTGTGTGACACAGGACCTGCTAATCTACTGAGTGCGCTCGTCAAAACGGTTAAAAGTGGGAAAGCTTACGTGGCAGGTATTTCCAGCAATAGGAACCGTCACGCTTAAAAAAGGAGGCCCCGCCGGTGCCTGGGGGGGGGGGCTGTTAAGTAACGGTTTACATTCTGTGATGTGATTTAATTGTTTCATGTGTTTCAAGGTTATATGCTTCTGTGGTAAAATTTAAATGTGTGTGATTATTTTGGAACTTCTCATGCTGATTATCTGTCAGTGATGGGATTCTAGGAGGGGGTGTGTGTGTGTGGGTGCGCGTGCACATTCATTCCCGGTTATTTCTAAAATCTCCAGAGCCAACTTTTGTAAGCAGAGAACATTTCAGATACAGAGGAGAAAGCGTCTGGATCTCTCTAAAGTCCTGCCAGGCTTTCCCGGGGGAACGGAGGTGTGGGCAGTCAGCATCCGTGGTTCTTTCCAGGCCGCGTGGGTAGTAGGGACTCCCCTTCCCCTGTCTAAGTGGACTGTGTGTCTCCCAGACACTGTCCCTTCCTGCCCAGGGGCCCAGAAGCTGAGGAGGGCCCCCTTGGGAAGCGGGGGAAGGCATCCCAGAAGACCAACAATTTTGCTCTGAGTAACAACGGTAGATCATGCGTGCATTCACGTTGGCCCGACACTTGCGGTGTGCCTGCTTAGGAGACTGGTGGGGGCAGGAAGCACACAGGGATAGAAGGGAGGATGGCAGGCCGGCCTCAGCCCTCACACCAGCCCTGGCTTCCCGGCAGTGCTGGGTGTCTTCGGAGGCAGCAGAGGGCTGGACCACCCACCGGGGCTGACAGGGGTTGCCGGCCCCTTTGCTGCAGAGGGGAGCCCCAAGTGCTCTCCCAGGGAGAGCCTGTCTTCCCCAAGCCAGCCCTGTCCTGTCCCCCAGACAGCCTTGGAGATCATCCCCAAGTGCACTTGGCGCCTTGCTCCCTTAAAGTGAACTTGACTTGAATCCGGTAAGCAGACAAGTGACGATGCCCCACCGTGTGCGCAGCCCAGGGCTGGGCGCTGGGGTTGCACCCAAGGGATGAGGCCCCACTGTGTGCACGGCCCAGGGCTGGGCGCTGGGGTTGCACACAAGACTCGGGCATAGGGCCAGATGGGCCTCTGTCTAATGGTGCTTTCCGGGAAAGCCATCTGAGCAACTAGATCCTCACAGATGACACCTTTAAAATCTAAGTCACTCCCTAAAACCCCAGCGGCGCCCCACACAAGATCCACACACCCTGTGGGATTGGGACTTGCTGGGTTCTCCGACTCTCTGTATCACCTGCTCGCCCTGCTCACCCCCTCCAGCCCTACTGCCCTTTCAGGCAGATCTGATGCTCCAAGTTCCTTCTACCCCAGGGCCTTTGCTCTTGCTGGTATACATGACCTGGAACACATTAGGTGCTTGATAATGCATGCGTTGACTGAATCCATGGGTGACTAGAAAAAAACAGGGGGTTGCTGATCCCCAAAATACTGCCCAGACTTCTTCAACAGGGCTCTGATTGGGGCATCTCTCTGGTCTTGACTGTACATACCTCTTTTAACCGTTGTGAGAATCCGTGGTAATTGCTTGGCTCTGCGCTAATCCTGAATTAGTGAGGTTCTTTGGTGTTCATATTCTCTGAAGTTCAGCTCAGAAAAAAAATTAAAAGAAAGACCCCTCCTCCCCTCCCCCACCCACCCACCAAAGAAAAGCACAAGAGAGCATCCTAGAGTTTGGGGCGAGTCAAAACCAAAGACAAAAGCAGAACCCGGCCCGATGTTTGGCCCGGGCAGCCTTTGAGGGCCAGCTGTGCCAGGCGTGTTTGTAGTTGGGGCGGCACAGCCTGCCAGATGTTCCCCGGGAGGACCGCCACTTCAAACGCTCAGGCACCAGCCCATCACCTGAGCAGCCTTTGTGTATTTCAAAGGGGAAGCCAGTTGAACTTTCCCTGTAATCATTGGGTCCCAACTTGCCTTTAATGGACCATTCGGGAACGCTGCAAGGGGAGCTCCCGATCATTACCAGGTTCTGATGGCCTTGGAGCCCACCTGGAGGGGCCCACCCACAGCAACCTGCTGCATGAGCTCTAACAGCTCCAGGGATGGCCAGGACCCCGGTCTGGCTACGGCATGGACCGAGAGGGTGGAGGTCGTCTGAACTCACCTCCGTGGCCCTGGTGTCAGAATGGGGGGGGGTGGGGGGCAAGAAGCCTGACTGTCCCTCCTGCTGCCTGGGAGACCTGGGCCACCTCCTGGAGCCTCTTGGAGTTTCCGTCCGAGGTCCGAGGAGTGTTGACTGCCAGTAATCACAATAGACCCTTGCACGTGTGCTGAAAAGCACAGGCATTTTACAGACAACAAAACACAGAACAAATGTGTAGTGGGTTGAATAGGATCCTCCCCATTCCTCCCGGAATGTGACCTTATCTGGAATAAGGATCTTCGAAGAGGTTGCTCAGGTAAGGATGGAGATGAGACCTTTTGGCTTGGAGGGGTCAGAGGGCTCAATCCAATGCCTGCTGTCCTTAAAAGAGGCAGAGGAGGAGAAGGTACAGAAGAAAAGGCCACACGGAGGAGAGGACAGAGGCAGAGCTGGGGGGATGTGGCCACAGCCACGGGGTGCCTGGATCCCCGGAAGCTGGAATAGGTGGGAAGGACATCCCCCAGAGCCCCTGGACTCTGGCCCGCAGACCACGAGAGAACACATTTCTGTTCCTCCAAACCTCTAAGTTTGTAACTGTTTCTTATGGTACCCCTAGGAAACAACTAAAAAAACACAAGTCGTTCTTGTAGATGTTACTCTAAGGAGTTCTCTGTGCAACTGAGATGTCTCAACAGAAACCCGGAGCTGATGTCCGGCAGTGACCTCTCTAGACGGGCAGTACCCTTTGCTTCCAACACAAGTGAAGTCGAGCAGAGTGCAAGGGAAAGAGGTTTGGGCGGGGGACAGATCTGGGCTCGAAGCCTGGCTCTGGGGCTTTGATAAGTCACGGTTCTTCTCTGAACCTCAGTCTCTTCATCTATGATGTGGGGACCATTTCACCCACTGGGGAAACCAGGTTGGGGTGTCGAATATTCTGCACGTAGCAAGTGTTCAGTAATGGGAAGAGTGGCTGGGTCAGTTATTCACTGTGACTAGACAGCCGGGGGTAGAACCACGAAGGACACTGACTACCTCCTGTAGTAGCTGTGCGTGAGTGCGGTACAAGCTCAGCTGAACGTTTCTGGTTCAAGATCTCCCATGATACTGGGGTTGAGCAGTTGGCCGGGCTGGCCTGGGACAGAAGGAGGCGCCTCCAGGACGGCTCAACGCACCCGGCTGCTCGGGTGACCTCACTAGACGGCCACGGGCTTCCCAAAGCGAGAGATCCAAGGGAGAGCAAGGTGGGAATGGCAATGCGTTGGAATTCATACACAGCGTGTCATTTCTGCCATTCTGCTGGTCACGCGGAGCGATCTTGCACAGCATGGGAGGGGGCCGTCCAAGGGCACAGACCCGGGAGCTGGGATCGGTGGAGGCCATCTGGGAGGCTGGCTGCCATAGTGTCTAAGAAAACCAAGACGTTCTCGGGAGGCCTGGAGGACAGAGCCCTCACGAGCAGGTGGGCTCTCTTCTCCAGACTTGGGACCAGCCTCCCACGAGCTGGAAGGCTAATCTAGCCGTCTGTCTGGTAGCTGGGCTGTAATTTTATTTGTCTAAGCACCCCTCCGTGTCTCACGGTGTCTCCCTCATGCGGGCACACCGGGAACACAGGACATGGCACTGCACACATACACGGGTATGTAGAAGAGCAAACACGCAAGGACCCGGGTCCCACCACACTTAACAAGTCACACAGCACCCGTGCTTGGACACACCGTGTGCTCTCTCTCCCAGAGGGAGCCACTTGCTCTCTTCATGCCTGTCGACGGCTGGAAGGTCATCAGCGTCCCATGGCTGTCCCATGATCTGCCACATGGCCATCTCCATTCTCCTGCAGTGGATGCTCAGAACATTTCCTCTTTTATTTTATATTTTTTAAGATTTTATTTATTTATTTGACACAGAGAGAGAGAGAGACAGTGAGAGAGGGAACCCAAGCAAGGGGAGTGGGAGAAGGAGAAGCAGGCTTCCTGCTGAGCAGGGAGCCTGACGTAGGGCTGGATCCTGGGACTCCAGGATTGTTACCTGAGCCGAAGGCAGAAGCTCAACGACTGAATGCCCCAGGCGCCCAGAACATTTCCTCTTGATGCAGCTGCTGTTCCCAGCAGCCCTGTCTCCAGCACACAGTTCTTTCAGGGTATCTCCTTGGAGGACAGTCACCAGCTGCGGGGGTCCACACACCTTAGCCGGTACCAGATAACGCCACATTGTTTTTCCCGATCAGTGATGCCCAAACAGCTCTCTCCAATTGTCCATAAGGGCATACAGTTTTAGAGCCCTAACACTTGGGTGGGTAAATCTTTTCGTGTCCCGCCCCCCCTGCTGCTTGTCTGTTGACCTCCCATGGAGGCAGCAAGTGATGGGCCAGCGTGCAGACTGGGAGGGAGGCAGGTCCAACTCTGCTTGTGTGTTTTCCAGCAGGTGACATCTACTCTCTGAGCCTCATCTGAAAAGGGAGAGGGGCTGTGCGGTGTTCATCCGGTCGGTGGATGGGTAGCATTCAGCCCAGCTCCCGGCTCCCAGGCTGGGCCAGGGAAGGGTGACCATTATTATCCTCTTGGTAAATGCACAATCCTCTTCCTTCCTTCACTCACTCATTTGCCGAGCTCCTGCTATGTGGGGACGCAGCCGTGCCCAAGCCAGCCTGCCTCGCCTGGAGCTGACATCCTGCGTGGGAAGCCAGAGAATAAGTTTGCAAAAACACGGCCCATCCAGTGGTACCAGGCTAGAAAGACAACTAACGCGCGGAAGGGGGTCGGGACTCGGCGTGTGTGTTAAAGGGATGCAGCTGTAATTTCAAACGTGAAATTTTAATTTAAGGTTTTATTGGAGAAGAAACTACCCCTCCCCCACTGTCAGGTGCATGTAAATGATGGGACCGGGACCTGACCAACCAGGGCATCCCATTCCCCTGGCTGCAATGATTGGTTCAGAGATTGCATGTGACCCAAGGTTTGTCCAATCAGAGGGGAGCCCAGGGAGCCCACTGAGGGGTGCACCGTTTGGCCACCTGCAGGGAAATTGTTGGGTCCTGGAGCCGCCTCGGCGGAGGGCAGAGTGGGAGACCAGCACACGAAGAGAGTAGGGCTCAGTGGTATCCTTGGGGCTCCTGGAACAAACCAGACCTGATGTGAGCGCTGCCTGACTACTTCTTATTCTCTTGAGTCAATAAATCTCCCCTCCACTTTTTCCCTAAATGGTTTGGGTTGAGTTTTCCTTCACCTGTGGCGGAAAGGGGTCTAATTCACCCTCCAGGTCGGCCACCAGGCCAGTGTATCTTCTTAACCAGTCGTGGCTTTCCCCAACTGCCATCCCCGCCTTCCAGGATGCAGTCGGAATTGCACAGGGTGGGTCTCCCAGCCGCCCACATCTGGGGCTTTAGGGCCCCGGAAGCCCGCTCTGCGGTGGTCCCTCCCACACTGAGAACCTGGCCACCGCTGGGGGCAAGACCTCTGATGACAAGGGCTAGAAGGGCGGGGCTCTTCTTCCCCAGGGGCACATGGGCTGGCCCCTGGGCTCAGTGTTAGAGGGAGCCCCTGCCCCCCCCCCCCATTCCAGCTCCCTCTGTGGTCACTGCTAAGCTGTCCACACGCACTCACTTCTCTCACTCTGAGAACCTGGTAACACCTGAACCCAGGCATGGCCGATGTGGATGTGACTCGCTCTGGCCAGTGAAATGACCACTCTGGGATGAAGCCTCAAAAGCCAGTGAGTGAGTCACAGAGCCCCTTGCTCCCCTGGCTCCCGCTGACAGAATGTGGGTGGGAGAGTCTCAGTGATGCAGACACAGGTGTGCCTTGTCCCCCCCCTCCTTCCCTGTCTTCCAGCTGAAAGTCAAGGGCTCTGTGGCAGAACTGGGGCAGGCATGCTGTGCCCTGCGGGCCAGCGTTGGTCGGCTGTGAGTCACACCTGCCATGGGTCACACCTACCGTGGTCACACCTGCCGTGGGTCACACCTGCCGTGGGTCACACCTGCCGTGGTCACACCTGCCGTGGGTCACACCTGCCGTGGTCACACCTGCCGTGGGTCACACCTGCCGTGGGTCACACCTGCCGTGGGTCACACCTGGCCCCACCTATTCGCTTCTGTATGGTGTATGGCTGCTTCCCGGTTCCTGTGCATGTGTGAAAAGTTGAACAGAGACTGTATGGCTCATTTAGCCAAAAATATATGCTGTCTGTCTCTTTTCAGAAAAAGTCTGTGAATCCCCTCCTAGTAGATGGTGGCTCGGTGCCGAAGGAACCTAGAGGCCCGAGCCATCATGGGACATTCCCCCAGGGGGCGTCAGGTGGGCAATAGGCAGTCAGGTGAGCAAGAAATCAACTTTTATTACTTTAAACCATGGAGATGTGGTCTGTTACGGAAACTGGCCTTGCAGGGATGAGGGCACAGCAGTTCAAACTTGAGGCCGGCAGCCCCGGGGCCTCGGTGTCAGGGACCTGGCTTCTAGTCATTCATCTATTCGCTCAACCAATAGCCTGAGTGTCCGTTATGTCCCCTGCGTGTACCGGATGATGGGACCACACAGCGGGTTGGGCAAGATTTCTGTCCTCATAGACCTTGCAGTTTGATGAATTATGTAAAATCCTTCCCGCCCCCCTCCCCACTCTTGGCTTCCTCCCTTGAGATGTGGCATCTCTCGAGGCCCTGACTCCTCCGAGCCTTTGTAGATTGTCCAAAGCAGAGGTTGTGAATCGAATTGTGACCCCAAAAAGATACACTCAAGTCCTAACCCTGTACTTTGAATTTGAACTTATCCGGAAGGAGGGTCTTTGCAGATATAATTGGTACATTAAGATGACGTCATACTGGATCAGGGAGGGGGCCCTCGTCCAATGACCAGTGTCCTGATATGAGAAAATAGAGACACGCAGACACAGCAGATAGGGATGGGGATTGGGGGGCACAGCTACAAGCTAAGGGGTGCCTAGGATTGCCAGCAACCAGCAGAAGCTGGGAGAGGCAGAAAGGTTCCCCCTACAGCCTTCAGAGGGAGCAGGGCTCAGCCGACACCTTGACTTTGTACTTCTGGCCTCCAGGACTGGGAGACAACACATTTCCATTATCTTAAGTCACCTAGTTTGTGGTCACTTGTTATGACCACCCCAGGACCTAAATTCGGTGGCACAGATGAAGGTCTGGGACTCTGCGGCCTCAGAGCTGAGCAGGATTGAGGGGTCCTCATTCATAACGTCCCTCTGGGAAGGAACCATTTGAAGAGACTGTGAGTCATTCTCCAATATCCAATCTCCCCTTGGGGACCTCTGGATGGAATTCACAGGGCTTATGAACTAGGAAGAGAAAGACGGGACACATGCATTAAATTCACCACTTCCTTCATTTCTGGCACATAACACATCAACAACACCGTTGGCCCCATCATCCCGAGAACCCGTGGGGACGTTCATGTCATCGTGTCACTGTGTCATCTCGAGAGGTCGATTCTCCTCATCGTCACTTCTAAATGAAGGTGGTCGTGAGACATGCCAGTCATCTTGCTTTTTATAGTAGCCCTAAAGAAGCACGGGTTTTCCCAATCATAAACTCATTTTTCAAATATATTTTGATAACTGCATTTCAGTCTGCTTGGTGACCACCATCAGCCGACGTGGCTTACTCTAAACACTTAACACATTCACCTTGTTCGAAATAGGCAGACCTGCTCTGCTGTACAGGAGTGGGATTCTCAACCTTTAGCTGGGTGCGTGACGGCTGCATCAGGACGGCCCGCCCCAGCCTCCCAGGGGGCCACGCGGCCAGAGCGGGAGCAGAGGGAACCCGCACCAGGGATCCCAAGGAGAAGCAGGGGTCCTCAGTGCGGGCTGCTTCCTTCGTGCCCCGCTGCGTGACACCTGGTTGTGTGACCGCTCCGTCTTGTCATGCCCAGCTGAGGACAACATGTCTGGGGACCTGGGGGCAGCAAGGTGGAAGGAGCCAGGCCTCTGGGGGTCCCCCGACACACACTTTCATGAGACAGGAACAGACTTCTGAAGTTGAGTCTCGCTCATTTTGGAGACTTCAAAAAAACAAACAAAACCAGCACTGAACTGAAGGCCACTCAGGTCAGAGGCTCAGACAGGGACCCTGCCCCCTTTCGGAGAATGGGTGATGCTGGGATGCCCCCCCCCCCAGCCTGCCCTCTTCATTCTCCTGAGCCCCACTTTCTCCTGGCCCTTGGACCTTCCAGGGGAGGCCAGGAGCAGACAGCAGCAGGCTCTCCGTGTAAGCCTCCCGTTGACCTCCTTGCTCAGTGCAATGGGGAGACGTGCCCCCTGGGGCCTCCCCAGCGTCCAAGAGTGGGCGGCGGCAGGGGCTGCCCTGCTGGCAAGGTGGGAACTCGGCCAAGAGCATAAGCCACCTGCCACGAGGATGGAAGGTTCTCAGATACAAGTCCCAAACCATAGTTTATCCGTTGAGGCTGTCATCGGGGTCTAGAAACTACCTCCCTTCCCTTGAACCTGAGCCAGCCTGGACTTGCTTAGACCAAGAGAATGGGGTTCTGGGCGCAGGCCTTCAGGGCCGGCCAACCTCCGCTGCCCTTCTCTCGCAGCCTGGAGCCCCCACGTCGAGAGACCCAGCTGCCTGGCTGGGAGGGTCCTGAGGCGGGAGAGAGGCACCCCTGCAGCCGAGCCGGCTGCCTCATAGGTGAAGCCGTCCCCAACCGTCCAGCCCCAGCGGAGCTCCTCGCGAGAGGCGCCCCCAGGGAGTGGAGATGAGCCGTGCCCGCTGAGCCCCGTGCGGCCTGCACCTTGGGGAACAAGCAGACAGTGGGCCGTGGGGTGAAGATCGCAGAAACACCCCCAAAAGCTTGGTTAAGAAATCGAAGAGACCGTGGTTGTGTCCCGCCTCACCACTGCTGAGTACGTCTGGCCCCTCCCCCATCCCATTGCCAAGGACATCGCGGTGCCCAGGCCTCATGGTGGGGCCCGGGGCTGAGCCACAGAACCGGGTCCTCATTGGACAGAGAGAACCTCCTGCCTCGGCCAGGATGCTGACACGGGAGGCTGGTGCAGCTCATCTTCAAGAGGGAACCCTGAGAGGGTTCCCGGGGGTCCCCAGACAGAGGCCTTTCCCTGGCCCACATTCCAGTTGGAGGAGAAGGAAGCAGTTCTAAGGAAAGCCCTGGAAAGGCCACAGGAGAGGCCCCAGAGCCTTGGGCGGGCCGAGAAGGGAGAATTTCTTCTGCTAAAGGTCACTGGTCTTCTGCATTCCTTCACCACGTCTGCAGCCCTCTGAAAGGTCCTCATTCTTCTCCGGGTATGACCAGAACAGTCGCACTCTGGCGCGGGGTGGGCGCTGCGTGCGGGAGGAGGAAGGGGTCCAGCTTGTCTTCCTCCCCATTTCCTGATGAATTTTTGATGTTTGAGCGGTTAATCGGGCCCGAAGCTGGGGTTGCAGAGAATGTCTCCGAAGATCCGCGGCTCCCGGCTCCCGGCCAGGAGGAGCGGGGACACCCACTGAGCAGCCCAGGGGCATTGTCTATGCCTCTGAGCCGTGGGGAGGGTGGGGAGAGGCTGGCAGAGCAGCTCCTGGCTTCTCCCGGCGCTTGGAGCCTGCCCCAGCTGTGCCCAGTGTGGCTGTCCTCCTGGGGACCGTGGCCGCTCCAGAGGTGTGTGATCAGCGGAGGCCCACTGGTTTCAGAGACCCTTCTTACGCTCTGCTCCCCAGTTCCCTGGGGGCCCAGACTGTCAGATCTAGCCAGGGAGCCGGGGTGGGTGGGGGCCGGATTCCCTCCAGGAGCTGCCCACCCCTGCACCCCTCCCATACACTGTGGATTCCCCGTCACAGTCTCGCAGGGAATCCGGAGGCACCTAAGCATAGCTCTCAGTCCCGTTGTCTTGCACTTTCTCTCCGGGGGACCTGGGCAGGCCCTCCCACCTCTCTGAGCCTCAGCTTCCTGATCTGTGAAATGGGCACAGCTTACTCCTGTCTGATGTGTTGTTGAGAGAATTCAGGAGCCTGTTTCAAAGGGCCTGCCTGCTTTGGGGGCCCAACACCAGGGAGCAGTGGTCGGGGATCTGCCAGTCCTGGGTGGTGGCTCTAGGGCCTGGTGGTGGCTGCTGGGCGGAAAGCCCCGCAGGGACTCGGGGTTCCCCATTTGTAGAGGCCACCCCAGCTCCCTGTCATCGCCTATGTCTGGCACTTCCGCCACCACTTAACATCAGAAAGTGGATTGCAGTCCCTGGGGCTCAGCTCTGCCCTAATGTGCTGGTCTCGGGGGAGGGTCCTGCCTTTTGAAGAGTCTTTATGGTAATTGTGGTAATGGCTAAGTGAAGCCCCCCCCTCCCCGGGATATAATCACATTTAACTTGGAAAACAAACGTCTTTCAGCCAAAACAAATCACTTTCAATCACAGAGCACCCCAGGACCACAAAGCCACTGAAAGCTTAGGGGGAGGCTGGGACAAGGGGACCCCGGCTGGTCCCGAAGTCTGTGGGATGTGGGCCGATCACAGGCAGAGTGGGGTGGGCCCCAGGTCCCCTGCCCATGCCCAGTGACCAGGCTGCCTTTGCCTTGAGACCCCCGGCAGCACGGTGGGTTGGGGGGACCCTGTCATACTCCAGTGGAAGAGAGGCACCTTCCTCTGGGGCTCAAGGGCATGTGCGTGTGCGTGGGTAGGGGTGCAGGTGGCGTCTACTGGTCATCCTGTAAGCCCTGCCTGGGCTGCTTCGCTGTGCGTGGGGACAGGCGGGGGCCTCTCTCAGCAGGTGTTTGCCGGGAGCATCATGGGCGCAGCCCTGGGCAGCGGGTGCTTCGATCCTTGCTTGGCAGCCCGAGAGCACCCAGCTCACCGTTAGCAGGCCAGGCGGACCAACTCATCCTGCTCTCGCCATGGAAGTCCCGTGTCCCCGGGACCCCTCACCTCCCTCCTGAGGGTGGCGCAGAGTGACGCGGCTGCAGAGGGGCAGAGCTGTGGCCCATCCTCTTGCCCCTGCCCTGCACCTCCCTCCCTCGCCTGTGCCTCCGTTCATCCGGTCAGAAGCACCCAGTGCTGGCCCAGGCCCTTGGCCCTGAAACTGCCCGTGCGCTCCCCAGGGACTGGGCCACCTCTCGCCATCCCGGCCTCCCAGGCCACGGGCTGTGGGACTGACTGCTCCGGGCCTACTCCTGTCTCCTGCTCCTGCCGCGCCAGCAGCAGACCCCCTCAGCCCCTGACCTCAGGCCTCCAGCTGGCACTTTGCAGTTCCTCCAGCACCCACCAGGCCAGGGTCTCTGGGCCCAGCCAGCCCAGGCCAGCGCCTCCCCCGGACCCGGAGCCTGCGTGCTGCCCCTTCTCAGCTCTCCGCTTGAGAGACCCTCCCCGTCCGTCCCACCATCAGAGCCTCGGTGTGGATCAGTCCCTGGGCCTCCTCCCCGTGGGTCCCCTCTCCCGCCGCCCCGCTGCCTCTTGGGCTGGACCCCCTGGGACCTCAGAGCAACAGCCAGTGCCCTTTCTACTCTTTCTCTTGGGATGCCTCCAAGACCGCATGAGGCTGCCCCTCCCGCCCTCTCCCCTGGCTCTCCCTTCCAACCCGGACTTTTGGGCTTCCCTGGAACCCACTCCATGAGGGCCTCAGGGCACATCTCTCCTTTTCTGCCAATTTCTACCCAACGTTTCCTTGCTGGAGCCCCCAGGACCCCGGTGGAGATGGAACAGCCCCCATGCGTGGATTATCACCCAGATGCCTCCCGGCCCTGGTGGAGGAGGCCCCAGCCGCAGCCCTGGCCACCTGTGCGTGGGAGCCACCGTGGGGAGCCCAGCGGCCCTGCAAGCCCCCCGGCCGAGTCCCCAGTTCCCGGGCATGGGATGTTCAGCGGCAGTAGGCTTGCTGGGAGCTGCGTGGGGTTTGTGGGTGGCCCCGTCTGTGTGTCGCACTTATTTGTGTATTATTTCTTCTGGCTCCACCGCAGGTGCGTGTGTGTGCGCACTCACACCCGACACACTCTTACTCACGACCATCCTCGCACTCACACGTCACACGCCGCGTCTCACGTGGGCACACGCTGGAGCGGGAGCTACACTAGGGGGACCTCTGCTTCGTTTCCTGCGAGTGAGGGGAGCCCCAGCCGGCGGGCATCGCAGAGGGTCCTCGCGAGTGTTCAGATGACGGGACCCTACAGAGCCGGGAGGAAAGCACCTGCGGGCATTCGGGGGGCGAGGTGAGTCCCAGGGAATGGGGCTCTGGGGCCCCGCAGTCGCCCTCTGCAGCCACAGGTAGGGGCATAACAGGCCTCCAGGCTCCCCGGTGGCAGGAGAGGGGTCCGCCCTCCCCCTGCAGAGCCCCGTGACAGTCGGACAGTGCCATCTGTCTCTCTGTTCATCTTCTGCTTCTCTGACTCTCAAACGGCCTCTTAATTGGCCATTTGGCCCCTAAATTAGGGGTGATTAGGATCAGCCCCCAAGCAGCATTTCAGATGGTGGCCAGAGGTCTGAAGCCCCTCCTGGGGGTCCCCGGATCCTTTGACTTGGTCACCTAAAGGTCAGCCCTCCGTGCCGACATGGGTGCCTGGGCAGCCTCTGACCTTCAGCTCTTAAACCTGACCCTGGCGATTCAGAGCTGCGGCCCTCAGAAACCACGCAGCGGTGTGCGGAGAGCGGGCCCTCATGTGCCTGGGGCTTCCAGAACATCCCGCTGGGGCCAGCGTTCTGCTGGTCACCATCTCCTTGTTGGCTCCCAGGGTCCAGAAACCCACGTAGACCCACTCCAGCCAGGACCACAGTGGCCTCCTGGCTGCGAGGCTCAGCTGGCCCGAGGCAGATGCCACTACTGGACTCCAGCTCTCTCCCCTGCTTTTGGACCTACCAGGTGTGAAAACCCTGGTCCCCAGATGGCAGGGGACCCCAGTGTCTGTGATTCTGCTGTGCCACCCCGAGGATTCTCTGACACAAGACCATGCTGTTGGTCTATGGGCGGGAAGGAGAGAATCCCCGCTCCAGGAGTCTGCACTGCACTGTCTCCCCACCCCCCAAGGCCACCCCCCCCATGGACCCCACAGTTCCAGCCTCCTCCTCCCTTGAGGAAGTCACAGACCCCTTTGCGAATCGATGAAAGTGATAGCAGGCTGCCCAGAGAACTGCACGCTCACGTGTGAGGACGCATCTCATGCACGGGTCCGGGCAGGCCCGCCTTGGACAGTTGTTCAGGTTGTGCCCTGCACAAGGGCTCCTCCTGGCTGAAGTCTAGCCTGCCCGCCAAGCTGTGTGCCAGGACGCAAGGCTGCATCTGCCCAGAGCAAAGGGCAACTTCTTCTCAGTGGCCCTAAGATGCCTTCTACGCTTGGGGGCCAGCTAGAAGGGGTCTTGGGTCCCAAGTCCTGTTCGGCAGCAATAGGGATATGGCCTCGGGGTGGGGGAGGGCAGCCAGGCTTGTTCTCTGGGCCTCAGTTTCCCCCCGGAAACACGCATTTCGAAGTTCCCTCCTTAAATGCCAGGAGGTTCCCGAGCGTGCTAGTAGGTGCCCCGTAGCATGAGCTCGGTTCCTGCGGCTGCCCATGGCATCAGGAGACCTGATAGAGAATCCGTTCGCTCGAGGTGGAAGCCGATGCCTGCTTGGTTATCTCAGCCTCTAAAGCCCAGCACCAACACTCCCCATTGCCTTAGGAACGCCTGGAAGGTGTAGACACTTGATGTGCTCCGTCTGGTATGTGTGCTCTCATAGCCTGTGGAGCGTCGGCGCGAGCGCCCAGGAAGGGGCCCCACCCCACAAGAGGCTCCCAGTCCACGCCCCCCTTCAGCGTCCTGCAGTCCTTGGGTGGGGTCGGGGGGCCCCTGCACCTGCCCACCCCCCGGGCAGGTCCTCCCTCGGGGGAGCCCTGGGGCCACAGCCCTGTGGAATGCTGCACCTCTGGAGGGTAATAGCCCCCCATGAGCTGGCCAGCATTGTTCCCAGCCTCCCAGCTGCCTCCCATCTCAGGGCAATTTACAGGGTCACGAACCACCTCGAGGGTGCAATTCGCTGCCCGGGTGTAAACGGGCTCCCAAAGTGCTTTACAACCTGCCTGTAGCACCGAGAAAAGGAGTCGCGGGCTCCCCAGCCCCCGGGGCAGCCTCAAGCCCCCGGGGCCTTCCCATTTGGCACCCAGGTTGGCGGCAGTCCGGGAAGGCCAGGCCCTGCCACCTGGAGCCCCGAGCCCCTCTACGCTGCTTTCTGGGGGTGTTGACAGAAGTCATCTACGTGCTTGGCTGTCCAGAGGGAGAGGCGTGTGAACCCCACCCTCCAGGTAACACCCTCAAACCTCTCTGTGCTACTTAGGTGTGGAAAGCGGGTAATAAAATCTACTCTTCAAAATTGTGAGGATTAAATTCGTTCACAGATGTCAAGCACTTGAGTGGTCGTGGGTTTCTCGGCACCGCAGTGGGAATGGCCCCCAAGGCCACCTTCCAGGGGTCGGCGCAGCTGCTCTCTGGAGCCCCCCAGGGAAGCCTTCGCCTTTTTCCGCGGTGGGCCGCAGCCCGCAGGCTGAAACGGGCAGGAAACACACAGCACAGCCGCGGAAAGAGCGTCAACGCGATGACCCCCAGAACCAGGAGCCGGGCCCGAGGCAGAACGGCTTGGCACCCGGAGCCCTCCCTCCTGCCCCCGGCCGCAGCCCGGCCCTCTGTCCTTGACTCTTCCGACTTCTGCAGACCTTCTCCTTGCATTCACGAGGACAAGCCTCATGAAGAAAGTCCCGTGTCTTCAGGAGCCGTGTTCCCGTGGCCACACGCTCGCGGCGCGCCCGCTTGGCGTTGCTGTGTGGTATTCCACGGTGCCCCCGGAGGAGGCATCTGGACTGCTTTGGGTGGTGGCATCAGGAACATGGATGCTCGGGGCGGCCGGCGGTGGCGTAGGAGGCTGCCGCTCACCACTTTACCAGATGACGCCAAGCAGTTGTCAGCCAGCATCTGGCACAGCATCTGCACGTGGCTCTTTGAAAACCCAGAGGAGGGACTCTCTGTGCCCACCCAGATGTACCTCCAGAAGGCTCTCCTGTGAGCGCTTACCTGTGCAGAGAAAAGGAGACACCCCGATCTGTCAGCAAGGGGGCCACTGGAAAGGGAGGGGCTGCTTTCTGGGGGTTCCCTCCATACCTTCCTCTCTCGTTGGGCGTGGAACCAGGGTGGGCCCCTACGCAGGTGTCACTCGGAGGCCTGGTTTACAGAGTGCAGAGAACTGTAAACCGCACAGCTGCCCGTGGCCTGGGTGCCTTCCCCTGGGGGACAGTTTGAACATTGAGGGGGGGGGGTTTCCATTGTTCATTAGGATAAGCAGGAATGGGACAAAATTGCTTATGTGCTTGTGTGGTCGTTCTCTTCCTTTCCGCCGGGTTTTTTAAAACCATTATAAAGCTAGTGCAAGGTCTTTGGAGAAAATTTCGGAAGTAGGAAACAAAGGCAGAAGCAGCCGCCTGGCAGAGCCTCATGAGAGCCACTCCCTTCCCACTGCTGCCTGCGACCCCCCACCCAGCACCTTCGTCTTCCTCCCCGCCACACCGGCTTCGTATTTGCACCAAGAGGGAAGCACCCCACACCCACACTTCTGCATTGGGGGCCCACATTTTGGGTCCCACGGTCTTCCCTTGGCTGCTCAGAACCCAGGCACAGAGGGGTTCTGGAAAACAGGGCGAGCATCTCAGCCCTTTCCCCCAACTTAGAGACAGGCCAGTGGTGCCTCATGCCCAGCGGTGCACCCAAGCCGTGCCCATCACCCCTTGCTTCTCCCGCCCCGCCTTTCTCCAGGTGGGACGGCTGGAAGGGGGCGCATGCACTACAGGCTGTCTGCCCTCTGCTCCTCGGGAACTTCGGGCTACCCAGAACTTGGCCAAGTTTCTCTTTCTCCAGCTTCATTCCCCTCGTGGCCCCTGACTTGATTTATGCAGAACATATTTACAGAGAAGTGACACAGATGTGTAGAGCGTGGTGTTAGGTGCAGGAGAGACGGTGGCCCTCGGGGCAGGCCTACTGTGTGCACTGGGGCACTCAACTACTCTTTGGAGCAGGACTGTTTTCTGGTAGAGGAAACTGAGGCTCGGGGTCCAGGGAGCATCACAAAGCAGGTCAATGTCAGACCTGGGAGCAGGCGGAGTGGGCTTCGCCCTGACCTCCCAGTCTCCCCCTCCCTCCTCCTGCAGAGACCGCAGGGGGCAGCCCCCAGTTTGTCCCCTGCCCATTAACAACCCCGACCTCTGAACCATACTGGGCGTCACGGAATCAGAGCCGAGACATGCCACCTTTTGGGAGCTGACACCCCTATTCTTATTTAATTCCACCCCCCTCCCTCGGGCCCTCCAAGCGTCAGCTGGCAAACATGTGTCCTGTAAATCAAAGGGCTCACGGACTCGCCGGCTTTGACGGGTCTCTGAGAATTTCATGGAACCCTTTGGGGAAGACACCATTGGGAGCTGCGAAAGCATTTGAAAAAGTTAAAAGCCTTCTTGGCTCGCAAAGAGTGGCCCAGCGAGTCCGGCTCGGTGAGGGGGTCACAGCCTCGGGCGCCCTGAGGCCAGCCGCTCCCCTGACTCTCTCCGGGAATGCAGGGAAGGTTCTGGCTGGAGAAGCCTGAGTGGAAGGCCGTTGTGCAGGACTCCAGGGACTTGTTGGGGAGGAAGGGGACCCTCGGGACCGGTCAGACGGCGCCATCTACGCACCTTTGAGCACTGGAGCTGCACAGATGTCCCCCTGTGTGGTTACTCGCTGTCAATGCGGCGTTTCAGGGACAGAGTAAGGTCACCCAGCCATGCCTCAGGCATCCATGTGGGCCCCGGGGGGATGTCTAAACAATATTATTGACTGATTTAATAATTTCTGTGTTGTGATTATAAGAGAGCTCCATTTCCAACAGAGAAAATGTAGAGTAAAGCAGAGAACTAAAAAAGAAGAAATAGGCAGATGCTCTTACTTTTTCAAAAATATTTTATTTATTTATTTATTTGAGAAAGAGAGAATGAGAGGGAAGAAGCTCGGAGGGAGAAGCAGACACTCCACGGAGCTGGGAGCCCGATGTGGGACTCGGACCCGGGACTCCAGGATCACGACCTGAGCTGAAGGCAGTGGCTCGACCAACTGAGCCCCCTAAGCGCTCCAAATGCTCTTACTTTTTAAAGATGTACCTGTGTGCATGTTTTTGTGGGTTTTTCTCTTTCTCTTTCTTTTACACAATCAAATTTTACTGTATATCCGTTTTGATGTTTTGTTTTTCCCCGCACTCGGCCTTTTATGGGGACAAGGTCTTGGGTGGACCCCCCACCGACCTCATTTGACCCATTCGTTCCTTGTCATTGATCATTTGCCTTTTTCAATCCATTTCAGACTCATGGATTCTCTCCCTCGACCTCGCACGCTGTGGGAAGCCAAGGCCCCGCTTCCTAACATGGGGTCTTTCCTGTTGGGAGTGAACCAGAGGTGTGCCAAGGCCAAGGCCAGAGGGCAGTGGGGAGGGCACTTTGCAATCCTGCCAGGCTGGTGGGAAACCGGGCCGAAGAGCCCCATTTGGCCCCAGGGTACCTGGAGGGGGTGCCTTAGAGAACCAACAGTTGGGAAGCATTCCCGGCCCTCTGCCGGGATGACCACCCGAGGCCAGTCTCAGGGGTGTCTGGGCTTACTAGCTTTCGCCAGGCTGCTTCGGCCCAGAGGCCTCCCATTACACAACCACCTACCACCCACAGATGTGCTCCCTCGTCTCCGTGGGAGGACGCTCAGCACCTGCTGTCCACCACCCCATCTCCAGGCAAGGAAGTGTCTCTGTTGGGTGTTGACTGATGGAGAGGGCAGTGTGTCCCCAAGAGGGGGACCTGGACCCTATGGATGGGACCTTATTCGCACAAAGGGCCTTTGCACGTGTAATTAAGTGAAGGCTCTCAGGATGAGATCACTCGGGATTATCCAGGGACAGGGTTGGAGGGGGCGCTATATCCAGCGGCAAGTGTCCCTGTAAGTGCCCGGGAAGGGAGATCTGCGACAGAGACGGGAAGAGGAGGGGCTGTGTGGAGGCCCAGCAGAGGCTGCAGGGCTGTGGCCAAGAGCCCAGGGGAGCCGGGAGCACCCCGCAGCTGGAGGAGCAGGGAGGACCATCCCTCAGAGTATCTGGAAGGAAACAGCCCTGCTCACATCTCTCCTGGGAGCTCACCACGTAGCCGTCTTGGCGGCCCCTGGAGTCGCTGCCTCCGAGGTCGGCTGCTGGAAATCGGTCCAAGGACCACCGAGCACAGAGTGAGGCAGGTGATGAGCTTTGCACAGTGAGAAACCTTGACATGAGATTTCAGGAGTTCACAGATCCGAATTCACACGGAGTGGGGGGGACTTTGAGACTCAAACGGGGCCTCTGAGCAGATATTTGTGGGAAAAGGCAAGAATGGGGGCAGGTACACAGACGAAAGGGACGTGGGAGGGCTGGAGGGAAGAAGAGGAAGGGG